>VZSE01012476.1:759424-787185 GCA_013398275.1 Promerops cafer | reverse complement strand
GGCGGCGCAGGGCGGCGGCCGCCGGAGCCTGCGGGAGGTGGCGCGGGGCAGCTCCCCCCAGCTGAAGCGCGGCGCTCTCCCCGCCGGGGGCCGCGGCCGCGACTCGGACAGCGCCTCGGTGGCCTCGTCCTCCGCCGAGGAGGAGGGGAGCACCACCGGCTCCGTGGCACTGGACCCCCTGGAGCACGCCTGGATGCTGTCGGCCTCGGACGGGCGGTGGGAGAGCCTGGAGGGGCTCTTGAGCTGCGAGCCGGCTCTGCTCTGCAAGCGGGACTTTATCACCGGCTTCACAGTGCTGCACTGGGCCGCCAAACACGGGCGGCAGGAGCTGCTGGCCACGCTGGTCAACTTCGCCCAGCGGCACGGGCTGCCCGTGGACATCAACGCCCGCACGAGCGGCGGGCACACGGCGCTGCACATCGCCGCCATGCACGGCCACGCCGAGGTGGTGAAGCTGCTCGTGGGAGCCTACGACGCCGACGTGGACATCCGCGACTACAGCGGGCGCAAGGCTGCGCAGTACCTGCAACAGGGCACCTCGGGGGACATGCGGAACCTCGTGGGGGCCCTGGAGGAGGACGAGGAGGAGGAAGGGAATGCTGGCAATGGGAGCGGGCGCTGGAGGCTCTCCAAGGTGTTGCCATCTAATCTCATGAACTATCGGCTTTCCCACCACCATCACGGCACTGGGGAGGAAGCTGAAGGTACCGATGGGGCAGCGGTGCCAGGCAAAGGCAAGGAGATGACCAGGAAAGCCTCTGGCAGCGGACGGATGAAGCCTCGGCTTAATAAGATCCGCTTCAGGACTCAGATCATCCACAACACGCCCTCCTTTCGAGGTGACACTGAGGAGGAAGAGCATGAGGAGAAATCCCTGAAATCATCATTCAAGCTCAGGCCGAAGTCCAATGTGTTTGGATAAGGCCGGGGAGCTGGAGGTCTGGGAGGTGGATGCACGGACCAAAGTGCCCTCAGGTGTAGCACAGAAGGTGAGGCAGGTACGAGTGGGTGCTCATCTACACTTGCGGACTCTGGCCAGAAGGGTCCCGAGTATCTTGCTTTAACTCCCAGTTCGGTGTGGTCAGTGAGCCCAGCAGGTCAACAGGGCTCTGGGAGCAGCTGCTTCAGCCAGGCCCTCCCTGCTGAAGTGGGAGGCAGTGGGTGGGTTGAGAAACGCTGGGGTGTTTAAGAGCTGTGCTCCTTTCTCTCTAAAAGCAGGCTTTGGGATCGTAAACCTGTGTTAGTGGATCTACTAGGATTAGTGAAGTGAGTGGGGGAAAGAAAAGTGCAAATGCTTTACTCTTACTTTAACTGGTACTATAAACTATCAGCAAACAACTTGCTATGTCAGAAGAACACCTCAGTAATACACAAGTATACCTTAAGTTTCTCTTTAACAGCAATACCACCTGGCACAGTGTGGAATTGGGTACACAAAATGAGATGGTAGAGAATGGTTTCCTGTCAGAATCCAAGCTTCAATCCATCAAAGAGTTGAGCCTGTGTTGACTTTATGCATTGAAAATTGCTTGATTTGACCTCATGAATATATTACTAAAAAAATAATAATCCATTGCACTGCAAGCAATGAATAAAGTTAACCATGTGCAGAAGTCTTTGCTGTCTGAGGTACTACTGAGCTTGCTTATTGCTGTTGGAATACTAATACAAGATAATAGAAGCAAAGAGTTTTTATATATATTTGGTATCTTATGTTTTGTCTTAGGCAAAGCAATTTTATTTTAATCACTGTGAATTCTCAAGTGCCAGACCTAGCGCAGTTCCACTTATTAAGTCTGGTCAATTCTTGTTAATGTTCTTTGTGTAACTCACTGCATTTAAAATCAGAAAATTTTGTTGTATGTGTTACACGTGAAAGTCATTCTCTTTTAGAATAAAAGAGTACAGACACCATTGCATGAAATCTTCATGAAACTCTAATATGGTTCTGTAATGTAATAGCTACAGGTCTGTGTTTGCTAGTAACTTGTGTGCCAATCCCTTCAACTTAAACTGTGGAGAAATAGAGAAAATATTAAAGAGGAAGGGGGAGAAAAAGGAAGGTGTGTGAATTCATGCGTAGGGTGAAAAACTAGAACTCCAAAACTCTAAACTCCCTGTTTATCATTCTGAATGAAGCAGCATAATTACATATTCTAGTTAAGTGGTGGCAGTGGTGTTTGAGTTCTTTTAAACCTGTATTTCTAGAGAAGTGATAACCAAGGCTTTGAACTGTTGTTTGACAACCTAGTAAGTCTTAATCTGATTGACGAGCCTATCCGTCTGCTAAAGCTTTTGGAAACCTTGAATCTTGTTTCTCTGCTTTAAAGGTAGCAGTTCCAGCGAACTCTAGGAGGAGATTTATATCCATATTCAGCTTTCCTTAAGAGCTGAGGTATTGAGCTACCCGGGATCCTGAATGCTACTCAGTGTAGCAGCTCATCTGTGTTTAGTTGTTAAAGTATGGCCAGCTTCAATGCAGCATCTGTCAAAGCATGTTTTGAGTTGGCTTCCTTAAGATGCATGTGCGTGCCTGGCCTGTAACTAACCAAAAGTAGATAGGCTTTGACATGTTAAAATCCAAATTTGAAACAGTGATTAAATGCGTGCCACAATCTGTAGAACACCTCACAGGAAAACTGCTGCTGGGAGTGTGCACTTTTGAGGTAACAGCTGACTATCTGTGGCTGTTGCTAGCGACTTACATTTCTTGTAGCGACGGGAAGGAAGTGCTACTGATGCATTGGCATCAGACTTTCCATGCAGATAAACAAGCAGTTGCTGCGCTTCATGTCAAAACCGAATAAATGACAGTGTTTGCACAGGCATGCAAGTGACACTTAACTATTTCTGGAAAAAGCTGCATTAAAAATAATGTAGAACCTCTGCATAGGTGCTGGTCATTACTTCTGTGCAAAAAGACTAGAAATTACAGAGAGGTTCAGCTTTAGTTTACAATTTATAAGCTATAATGTTATAGATTTCATGTGCCTTCATTTTGGGTTGGTTGCCACAAATGCAGTGGATAAAATCAGTCTTGCAAAGTGCTTTGTCTCTATGTCTGTGGGACAGGACCAGAAATTTTCCCTCAGTTCCCAGTTTAAACTGTACACCTGTACAGTGGGGTGTCTGAAAAAGGGGGGATTAATCATACATGTTATGACGTAGAGCTAATTCTGTTGTAACAGAAAGATAATTAAATGTCTAAGTCTTAAACCTTTCTCTGCAAGATAAATAAGGTTTTAGACTTCTGTAGGAGGGAAGTTTTCTGCCTGAGCACTTAAAACATGAGTATTCTTCAGTAGGGGCACATCTGAATTGAGCACATATTCCATGCAACTACTGATGTCCAAACCTAATTGAAGTTGTTTTCTGCTTTGAGAGTTTATAGTTCTTTCATACAGGCTGTTGGGTGAAGTGTTTCTCTCTTCACATGCAAGTAGCAAAGAATTGCACACTTTTACGGCTATAATTTGAGGGTTTTGAATAGAGCATACCTTGGATTTTAAGAGACTAACTGGAATGTAATGTTACATAATACAGTAGAACTTTGCAAATTATTAAGGGAACTTGAAAAATGATGAAAAGATGCCTCATAACTCATTATTTGAAGTATCAAAGTGAAATTGCTGGTCCACAGATACTGTTTAGCTGTCAGTCAATGAAATTTCACCATAATGGTCCAAAGGTCTTTGCAAGGTGGGGTGCAACAGAGCAAATCTCTCTTTTGGTGTTCGAGATACACTAAAGAATGGCTGGATAACCACTCGTGTCTGTCTGCGCTATGGGAATAAAGCACTTTGATTTCACATTATGACTTGTCACATTCCACATGGTTACTTTTTATAATATGACCTAAAACTTAATGGGATTTTTTTGAGGTAGGAAAGACTTGATGCCCTATTTCAGTATATTTGCAGTCTAAAGATATGCTTGAGTCAAATATTTTGGATACGTTGCCTAGAAAGATGTGACTGAAATAAAGTTGTATGGTACAGAAAACTGGAGCAGTTACTGGTATCCTTTTAATGGTACGCCTGAAGTTACTGAATGTGTTTGTTCACTTTTTATGATGGTGTGTAAGGCAGCAAGACTGTAATGTAACGTGATATCTTCTTTTGTACTTTATGTTCGAAAAATTTTAGAGGCCTGGAAGCCTGTTGGGTTTTATTAATACACTTTTTGTGGTTGTCTCTCTGAATGGTTACGAGTTGAGAATCTGTAAGCTTTAGTTTTACGAAATAAAAAGATCTCATGAATGCTCTGAATTGGCTCCTGTATGCTACATACTTAGGTGCATATTGGCTGTTAAAACTATCTACTGGTTTTTGTTGGGTTTTTTAATTATCAGGATGTTTGATGCTGTCTAGCACTCAAGCAGTAAGACATGGAAAAAATACAGTAGAGTTGTTTGCAAGACAGTAACATTTTTCTTTGGCAGCCACTTTCTAATAACTCATGTCAATGTAAATGAAGACACAACAATTTTTGTTGTAGACTAATATGTCTAAATAAGGGCCTGGGAGAGTGGCATTGCTTAGCTTAAAATAGCATACTGACCTTACTTCTGTGCAGCTTAATATCATTGACTCTGGAAAGACTAATACTAGTTTTAGTCACTGTGTAAAGGTCAACACCTAATTAAAAAGGGTTTAGGATTAAGGTATTTTGTAATGTGTCTTAACTACAGCTGGTTGCTACTGTAAAGTGAAGTTTCATCACCAAGCTAGACTCTGGGATTTTGGTGTTTCTAAGAATTCTTTGAATCTGTTGCCTTACCAGAAGATATGTTAAAACCTCATGTGGCCAGTAGCTCCTAACAGACATCCAGATTTATGCTTAAACTGAAAAAAGTCTCAGCTGTTACCATGCTTGTGGATCAGGGTGCATGCAGCTCCAAACCAAGCAACCCTAAATCAGTAGTATGGTGACACAAGTGAGAGAAGAAGGGAGGAGGAAGTGTTCTTGGAAACTTAGGAGAGAACAGAGGCATGTGAAAGCAGCTGAGGTTATGGGGGAAGTGGAGGACTTGGTAGAAGAGCAGTCCCCGGGAGGCTTGCTGATCATGTGATGGCTAGACTAGTTCTTGAGAAAATTGTATCTAAACGTACATCCCTTCTCCTACAGAGTAATAGTTGACAGAGATGGCTTGCTGAGAGCTCTTAACATAAATTAATGTCTGATGCTAAGTATTTTAGTTGGCCCTCTTACCAGCATTTCTTTGTGTTACTAGTACTGTTTGCAAAAGCACAAACAACTCTTGTGTTGAGTGTAGCTACAGCTGTTGCAGCATAGTCCTGGTACATCAGAATAGCCCAGCTTAACTTCAGGCTTCTCACTGGAAGAGAAGCTATTCAGCATTGCATTGCTAACTTATTTTTCCATTAGCTAAAAAGGAGGACTAAGGAGATTACAGTCCTGACTTAATACACTTTGAGTTATATGGAATGCATATGAACCTGAAGGCAATAGGCTAAACTTCAGAGACTTCATCCAGAAAAAAAGTAGTTGAGTTACGCATTTTGTTTCCTTGTTGACATTGAAGAAACAAAAAGGTACATACTTTCATTTTTCATGTCCTCATCTGAGTGTGCAAAGGAGAAAGAAATCTGAGATTAATAGAAAGGATTAGGAGAGGGGCTAGCTTTTTAGTTTGTGCTGAACTGTGAACAGTTTGACAGAAAAAATGAAACATGATTTTGAATTCCTAGTTTTCTTTTAATGAAACATCATTTTACAGCTGTTCCCCAATTTATCTTCTATGATTTTTTCAGTTTAGCCAAATTTAGTGTTGATGTGTCCTGATGTGCACTCATTATTGGAAAAACTGAGCCAACCTACCAGGTTTTGTGTCTGCTTTTAATAAAACTCTGTTAGAAGTTAAGTAGTTCATCTCCTGTGGTAAAACCTTAAAGAAGCATTATGCTGAGACTTTTACAAGGAGTGAAGCTGCAAGTGGTGCCTGAGATGCCCTTAGAGCAGGTAATACTCAGGTCAAGGTGCAAAAGTATTCCATGTTCTTTCAGCTAGACCAGCCGTGCCAAATGAACCATTGTAGTGTATTTAGGAGCACCTGCCCTTCTGCACAGACAGGTGTAAACTGTCCCCTCCCTTGGGTTGCTGGGGGCAAGTCACATTAATCTATTTTAACCTGCCCTTGTTTCATGAGGAGGCATTTGGCAAACCCACAGTGGGAGTGGCGAGAGTGACGGAAGTGAACAGATCCGTGTCCATGCATGGCTCTGCATCAGTGCAGGTAAATGATTGAAGCTGACTGCTCTCAGTCTAAAGCAGAAAGCCTGTAGAAAGTATCCTTGCATCAACCCTTGTCCATGAAAAGAGACTTTGTAAACCTAATCTCAAATGCTACTAATTACCAGAATAATTCAGTCATGTGGGCTGTATCTGGGCACTTCCTCAGTACTTCTCTGATGAAGCCAGAAGCCTTTGACTTTTTTCTTGCTGGCTGTTGAGCTCTCCCAGTTATGTCACTTTGCAGTTCCTTAAGAGTGCCTGAGAAACTGGTAGTAGGGGGGGCATAAATAACAGATGTCTCTTTTTAAAGCTGGGTGGGGTGCTGGTTGTTTGGGTGGAGCGGTTGACTATTCTGGAAGTGTGTAGGGAGGTTCCTTTTAAAAAAGAGATAAAGTATGTCTGCAATATATGTTGAGGCACAGAAATCCCTTGGGACATTTCATACTAAAGAAGTGCTGTCCCTTTTACTGCTTTAAATACAGAAAGACAGAATTAACTGTGCAGACTTACAAAGATGTCTCTGTTCACTGGACATACACTTGCACGATATAAAGCATCAGAAAACATACTTGTAACACTTGAATTTATAAGGACATCTATATTTACTATTTCTTTTCCTTGTTACCTGTGGCATAGTATCTTACTATAGATACAGTTTATGGAAATGACTGTGACAGTTTGGGACAGTATAATTAAAGGAATGCAGGTAAGTCCTGCTGCTTCAGCTGCCTCCCACAGCAGGACCGTTAGCTACCAACCTCACTCTTGTCTTCAGAATCTTGACCTTCTGTCACAGCTGGGCTGGGAGGAACAGACTGTGGGTGTCATAGCTGCCACCCCTGCAGTCTACAGCTGCACAGTGTGGGCTGCAGCACTGGTGAGTCTGAGGCCTTTTGAAGCTGCTGGCAATTCTTCCTTGGATGGGAATGGAAGCAAAGATGCTACGTCATTTCATCTGCCTGTGACATTTACACAGGTATTATGCTTTCACCTGTGAATAAATAACGTGAACTGAACTACGGGTGAAACTGGAGAGCTGAGAAGACTTTTGGTGTTAAATGGTGCCAAGTACCTCATATAGCTGACATAGCTAATTAACAGTCTGTTATTAATCTCTAGCTACTGACAGAAATCATTTGGATCAACACTGAACAGTAGCTACAGGAAACTAAAGAGTTGCTGCAAGATTATCGTATCTGTTCATAAGATACATCATTGTTCTTAAAGATATCTCATTAAGGATATTTTTTCTTTGCAAAATGAGTTAGTTGTGTCATGGGTTAGAGCTTGCAGTACTACATCCCTATTATGTCTTTTAAGGGCTATATAGTACGTCTCTGACAGCTGTTAGCAGGCTAGGCAATATTAGACTTTTGTGTATTAACTTGAAATTTTCTCAACTTTGAAAGTCTGCTTCAAGTTCCTGCAGTAATCTCAACTTCCTTGTAGCCAAATTTTTGTTTCCAGGATAACAAAAGTGCTGGGCAGTTCTTGAACTTGTGTATGCAAGAGAAATGTGATAGTGGCCTTTATCCAGTGTTTACATTTGTGGGGCTTAAACAAAATGAGAACCCAAACCTTTTCCCGGATCTGGAGTAAATTTATTTGAAGCAATGTTTGCAAACAGGCAAACATTGAGCAGAGACTTCTGCTGTATGCACTGAGGGACTTCTTTTTTCTCTGTGATTTATCAGTGCTACACAATAGCAGTTGTCACTTTTTACATCATTGCAAAATTTACAATTTAGCTCATAACAGATAAAAAAATCAGAGAATTCTAAATTAAAGTGTGATTCCTTCTGGATTGGAACCTTGGCTAAAAACAAAGCAACTGATTTTCCACTAGGTAGCAAAGTCCTGCTGTGAAAAAGTCTGCTGATGGTGCTTGGCAAAGTGCAGAGCTCTTGGGAGCACAGTGCTGTGCATCTTCATCCCTTCTGTACTTATCTTCTTCTTTCCTAGCTACTTCCCATACATCCCCTTTTTTTTCTCTCTCTATTTTTTAATGGCTTGAATTCTATAAATATTGATTAATAGAACGATAAAGCTCAGAAAACAGGGATGCTTCAAATAAAGAAATCTCTTTATTAAGAATTAAATGGAAAAACTAAACATAAGCTTTCCTTTTCCACTTCAGATTTTAGGAGTGGAAAGAACAAAAACTGTGTTGATAATAAAGGTCTCCACATACATAATTTTAATTATAACAGAGGCAAAACTTAAAGTTGGTGGGCAAATGTGGAAAAAGACCACACTGTCTCCTTCAGGTTTTAGTGTTGTGTACCTTAAAGTCAATACTGTGAATCATACTCTGCTTTGAATAAGAAACACTGCACATAGTTCACAGGATTTCCAGTGATTATTTCATTAACCATGTCAAAAGTAGTATCTTTTACAATGGGTCCTTAATGGCATTTCTGGCTAATTGGAATGCACATATCATCCTCTTACAGATGAGCCCTTTTTGATCCCTGTGTAACTGAATCTAAATTCTGGAAAAGTTTGCCTCACATCCTGTTGAAAGCGGAAAACTGTAACTTGACAGATGACTAACATTTTGAATGTTCACTTTCCTACACACTCTTCAAACTGAAATGCCTGTTGTAAAGACAATGGAAAAAAGGCAACCCATCTCAAACATGCCAGTACACACAGTGAGAAAGCAGTACAGGGCAATAGCTCCTGTTTTTGTAACTGTTGAATGATTTTAATATTCCACATTCCACACTAGTTCTCTTCAAGGGGCCTTCTGGTTTTTAAATCCCTCTGACCTGTTACAGTAGTGGGTCAGTAATGAAGAATTACCTACTCTCAGAATACTGCTTTTCACCCGTGTTCTTTTTGGAAAGGAACTGTTGCCGTAAGCTGTGGAGTTCTTGTTGCCAATGTTGCCTGTGTGGCTTTTTTATAATGGTCCTTTGTGGGCTTATGAAAGTTTTGCCTGCTTGTTTGACTTGAGATTAAATGAAACAACAGGGAAATGATACTGAAGAAGTGGAAATTGATTGATTGGGAGAGGAGGAAATGCATTAAGCTATCAAAACTTGTGCTGCTTACATTGCACAGTCAATATCCCATAATATCAGATGTTGTTCAAATACAGGAAAGGATGTAGCTCCTCACCTAAAGTCCCTAGAATCTTTGTAGCCTTCTTAAATGGTGGCAGCCAGGCAGGGATCATGTCTGCAAAATAGATCAAATGTTTGCAGACACATACAAAAAAGAAAAGGCATAATGCTCTTGGCTAGGTGTTTTCCTACTTATCCCTAGCACCTCACTATGATGTTCCTGGGAGGCAGTCAACTCATTTCAAAATCTTCTACAACATTTGACATTCATGAAGTTTAAAATAACACTAAAGAGATATCATTAAATCTTCAAATCTTTATCCTTGAATCTTAGTTTAAAGGACACAGTTGCATTCAGGCTTAACTGATAAAATATTCTTAGGAAGGAACTTAAGCCCAACCTAGTCAATGAACGTATGTGGAAATCAGTGTGTGACTGCAAGACTGGCTGCAAGGCTTTAGCTGACAACTTGCATTTATATCCTGGCATGGACAGCTAACTGCCATAATGATGAGTGCTACAGAAAACCTATGTGTGTCTAAGAAACTAATTGCTGAAAAAAATACCACTGTTGAAAAATTGGTTTTTGAAATTTTGTCTAATTTTGCAGTGTAATTTTAGCTATCCATCAGTTAAGAATCAAATTAACCCTGCTGCTCCCTGTAATCTGTTTTTTGATTTATGAAATGTGAAGAAAAAGAAGCCAATTGTTATTACAGGGTCTTCAGGTTCCCATGTTTCATCAGAACAGCAGAATTTCCCTACCCATAAAGAGCATCTGTAGATTCTCTGCAGACACTACTAAACTGCTTCCAATAAGAATGGGAAATACTGCCAAAAATATACCCCCAAAATTAAAAGCCTGAGCAAATATGAGGCACACAAATACTGTATGAGTTGTCCAAGTTAACACAGGAAGACTGTGAATAAGTAAGAAGTACTGTGCCCCAAAAAAAATCTGTTTCACCAAATTCTCATTAAATGTTCAATCCTGCAATCTTAAATATGGAATTTATGTGGGATTCAAATATTTCCTAATTTTAGAATTTTTGACTAGCATCTTTAAATAGTCACAGTTTCTTCACTCCCACGAATGATAACTTTGCATTTGCTGGTTGTCTCCTTTTTTTTTCCCTCCACCCTGTGGCTTGCAGTGACAATGTGGCAATTCACAAATGAGTGGGTGACATAAAAATGTCACTGTTAATCCTCACTGGTATTGATGCAAAAGGTCTATTTATGTTTGCTGGCTAAATCCTGCATCTAACAGACGACATTTATTAGCCTGTTCTTAGAATAATTGTTTCTTTAATGACATGTGATGTTATATCTGATTACGCACAGAAGCAGAAAAGACAGCTGATGGAATTATAGTGCAAATTGCAAATTGCAGTCTCACAGGGAGATAATAATAAAATCTTAGGGTTTTTTCTCCTGAGAATTGCCCTGTATTACACTAATTTATGTCCATTGCTTCTACTTCACTCCAGAACTATGACTAACTAGAACTTCCTGTTTGACCTTAGCTACACTTTGTTCATGTCAAGTGCAGGAAGAAATTGGGGCAGGTGTCTATCAGACAACTTGTATTTTATCAGCAGCAGTATCAACATCTTGATTGAGCAGGATCTACAGGACTGATATGGTCATCGAGAAGTTAAATTACTGTGTCAGTTACTCTTTTTAATCTTTCTAAAGTCAAAGGAGGGAACAAGGACTTTCTGAGGATAAGTACTTTTAAGCCAACATAAATTGTTATGGTGATTATGCAATAGAGAGCCGGAGTTCTCCATGATTTTCATACCACAAACTATGTCACAGCAGATTATGGCATTGCAAACCAATTGTAAGTCCACAGATTACAGAATAAACTCAAGAAGTTACTCCATACAACTTTTATTTCTTTCGTTATGTTCTGGTGATGAGCTTCAAAAATGTCACATTAATGTACAAGCCCTGTACCACTGTGTGAATAACCAGCTCCTTCTCTGGCACAGATTGCTCTGTGCCTCAAAGCTTAAGAACTGCTCCTCCAAGGTTAAAAGTGTTTCCTCGTTTTGGAAACACTACCATAGTCAATAAGCAAGTTTGGTGTTTTGGAATTCTGGCCATCAGAAAAGCTCTGAAGCAGCAAACCAGGACCTGGAGGTGACTTTATGCATGATTCTTGGTCCTATACTGTGGTTTGATATTATACCTATGCAGGCCCACCTGTGCTTACACAGGAAAGACATTGATTCCCCCTGTTCATCCCCATCCCACTCCCAGGGATGTGCACCCACAGCCTCTTACAAGGGACCATGGAGGGTGAGGTCCTTTAGCCTGGCACCACAGCTGAAAGCTGAGCTGCCATTGCCATTGGAATGAATTATGATCTCCCTGAGGACTTTGGTGCTCGGGGAGTTTAGTTCCGCCTCAGGGTCAAAACCAGATGAACAAGGATTTTATGAAAGAACTTTTTGATTTGGACAGTGGGAAATATTTCAAAACCAAAAGCGACAAAGGAAGTTGGTTCTGTCTTGTTTTCTCAAAGGGACTTGCTTCATACTGATTTCCTCAAAAGGTATTGGGAAGGTCGCAGGCAAGGATACAGAGTCTGTTCTTTCAGGGGGGCAACAGGCTGATGGATCTTGTATGACTAACTAAATTAATTTTCTATGTAACTCTGCAATAATTCTCATTGGATCTCTTTTCAGATCTATTCTTTTTTCCTCTTCTAAGGGTTCTACAGATTTGCTTCCTCACCTCATATTGCAGTGTAACCTGTTAGGCTCTCTGTACAAATGGTGATGGTAATGGTGTTCACACCAGGGAGCTTCCAGGGGCAGAGGAATATAACCCTTGGCAGCACACAAGACTAGTCATCTGCAGCATTCTTTGCAAACTATTCAGCAGACATTAATGTGGGGGGGAAAAAGGAACATTGAGAAACAGAAGAGATTACTTAAGAAGAAACCTAACACCTCCCTAGTTTTTACTCTGAGTGTTATGTCAAGCTGCAGTTCTCCCATTCTTGGATTGTCAAAGAATGGGAACTTAAGCTCCAAACCCATCAAGCTACCTCTGCTCATGTAAGATTTAAAAGAAACAATGGCCAGAAAGCAAGCAATGGAAATTTGCACTGAACTAACCAAGTCCTCCTTAACAAATTTCTGTGGGTTTGACAAAAAAAAATGAAACCAGAAGTAGTCAGAAGTTTAAGAGAACAACATAATAAGAGCTCCCTTTAAAATAATTAGGATAAAATCTAGCACAACTGGCTCCTGCTTTACCAGAAAAAGAATAATAACAATAACCTTTGGTTAGTGCTCCTTTTCCTGCCAAGGTTTCTAGATTGTTGTAACCCCTAAATGCCATCTTGAATTTAAGAACTTGATTTTTTTTTTTAAATCACCATGGAATGTATTCAACTTTTCAGCACCTTTGTATGTGTAACAGTTTTTCTGTGTTTGTTTTCTGTCATTATATTCTATGAGTTTGGCACTTATAAAGGGTCAGAGCTGGAGCTAGTACTGCTCAGGAAGACTGTCATTCTGCACCTAAATAATTTATATCAAAATTTTCCAAGCTGGACGTGGGGATTTCCTCATACTATTTAATGAAAGATATGTGGCTAAATCTCCTTTCCTGTTCTGAAAGTCTCAAATTAATCTTTTCTACAGAATCTAGACCTCCCAAATACATTTGCAGTTTAAGCTGTTCTCCTTACAAGCTTTGCTTGGACTCCACACAGTCCCTTCCTATCCACATTCCTCAGCATTTCAGTTCTGCAGTTTTTTAGCAGCAGTGACTGTCAAGTTGGGATAGCAGCACGAGAGGCAGGAACTGCAATTGGTGTTACAGTGTTCTTAGGAATAGGCTGTGTACTGAAACCAACTGAAAACCAGAACACTTAGACAGAAAAAAAGGAATTAGGCCAGCAGTAACCTGTACTGATGTGGTTGCATCTGAATGACACTTTCAGCTGTCTTCACATTATTTATCTTTTTGGACTTTCTTGGTAGGGAAAAACCCTGGGTATTTGAGGCTGGTTTGTTGACATGATGAGAAACAATCATGCTGTAAATTCACAGGTACAGGGAGGGGAGAAAAAAGACAAACTATGAGCAATCCTCAGTCCAAAGCCATAGCTTTTTCTGGCACTGTTTAGAACATGCCTACTAACTACTCAAGGCCTGTGCTTCTTAGTGTAAGGGGTACATACCCCATGCCCCCAAACAAATTGGTTTTTCGTCTAAACTCAGAAGCTCTACACAGAGAAAAAGATATTGCAGCATTATGAATCCTGGAGAAAGCTGATGGACTCATAGCCCAGGAAGAGACTCCTTAGAGTTATACAACCAGAGTACAGTTAAAGTACCTGAGCTCCCAGGTGCTGCAAACTCTGTCCTGCTCACTCTGAGAGACCTTGATCTCTTCCAAGTACTAGAATGAAGCACCAACTGAAACTGCTTGACCTGACCAAAAGTGACCCTACCAAAAGTAAAAGGTGAGTGGTTTCTGCCAGGTGAGCATTGATTCACAGGTTCTCACCTGAGGGACAGAGAGGGGGCAAAGCTAAGTCCAGTGGAGAATGGCCAGGCTGCCCCTTCTGGCAGAGGCAAACTGCTGGTAACCCTCAGATGTGCTGTACAGGTACACCCCAGTGACTGCACATGTCCTCGGTGCATCCTAAACACCACATAATGTAGTTTAGTTTAAACCTGTTTTACTGTCATTCCCAGGATAATGGCAGTTATTTTCTTTGTGGTTTCCAGGGTTCCCTTAATGCCAGAATTCACACAGATGTATTTTGCAATTACAATTTCTGTGCCTTAAATTTTTATCTTACTTATGCTAATGCATTTTTCATCTAGCCCAGCTTTTCTTGCCTGTGTGGACTTCTGTCTTCTTCTTCCCAGGACAAGTGAAGCATCACCTCTCCTGAGACCAGCAAATGCTTCCAAATGCAGTACTTGGCAAATGGCAACTCACAGAAGAGTGACCTGATAAAAAAATTATTGTGCAACTGAATACGCAAATGAAGGGGTTGGTCCCTTAAGTGTGCTCAGGGAGAATGAGTACAAGGAGACCAGCCAAATCAGAACAAAATGGAATGAAGATATCCTAACCACTTAAGTATGCTTGCTTGTAAATGACAATGGAGTCTCACTAGCCAGAACCTGCTGTACCAGAAGCCTGGTTTAGCTGAATACGAGCCCCCTACTGCGCAGGGTGATTGCCATCAGAGTTTCTGTGCTGTGTTTTATAGTCATTGTGTCTTTGCTTTGTCCTATGCCAAAATACTTTTTTTTTTTTAATCCAAGGAGTACATAGTGTATGCAGAAAGCAAGCAAACACTACGTTGCAGCAATATGTCCTTTCAAATAATGACATATAGCCAAAATACTCCAACTGGAAAGTTTCCACTGAGTTGTATATGAAGATGAGGCTTTATCCTTACGGGTTCACTTATGCCTCACACACCTTACAGTCCCATCTTCCGTCAGATTAATATAAATATGCCTCTGCAGATGGATTCTTCTTCCTAGAAGTAGGTACTTCCACCTCAAGATGGTTAAGCCATTACAAGGCAGTACAGTTCCTGTGCAGATAAAGTTTTAGAGCTGAGACATCCTGCTCTTAGGAGTAGGAATCTCTCTCATGTTTTTGGCAGAAATGTTTTTTCCCTTCTCTGTATTATCTGTTTGATAATGCCTAAGCAAATACAACTTTTAGGAAGATCACGAAGACATAACCTGTAGCATAAATTGAAAATCAGACAGAAAATGATTTGAAAATTTGGGGTAAAATTGAAGGGTAAACAACCTGGGCTACCGATACCAAGGCAATACTTATGTTTTCCCATCAGAATCACTCAAAGCATGAACTCAAGGTCCCCAGTCCCTTTGCTCTTAGAAGTGAGAGGCTGGTACATCAACAGCTGACCCAGAGGAAGGGAGAGAGGAGGGCTCCTCCCTCTGGAATTTCCTCTGAGTCAGGGTGGCATCTCAGGTGTCACACGCAAACAGGGAAGGGGGTCACAAAGATCAGTGTTCTAGTGTCTTCCTTAAATCCATATATACAGGAAATCTAAATGGGTTACACTGTCAGTTGTCTCCTCTGCTTATTTTAGCATCCATATGGAGGTCTCTCTCTCACCAGATTAAAGACGTTTCAAAGCAAGAGGTTTTGATTTTCTTCCATTGGCTCAAGACTTCTCCATCTGTGCACACTGTAGGCTGGGACTCCCAGGCAGATTCATTTTCTCTGAGTTCTGCCAGAAAACCAGGATTGGGGCCCCTCAGGACACTCACCAGAGGAGATGGGCACCAGGACCTGCAACTCCTGTCTCCCTACAGCTGTTTGCATCCCCTGTTCTTTCCTCTTCTTACCTGAAAAAGGTTGTGTACTACTTACATGCACAAATGTGGGATTATTTCTCAGAGAAGTTTCAGTAATGCTGCGAGGTTTTGTGATTTGATGCTGGGCTGTAATTATCTATTAAGACAAAAAAATAAAACTCTTTTGAAGAAAATTGTTTCACTTCTGCTTTTTTCAAAATGAAATGGATTTCTTTTGACCTGTCTGCCTTGGTAGTTCCTTGAAATTTACTTTCTACTATGTTTCATATGTATTGCAATGCACAAAATAGAAAAAATAATGCATTTTAGTCAAAATAAGTATTTCATTTATCCTGAAATTAATTCTCTTAAACCTTTTATTTTCACCAGCCATTTCTGAGAGGTTTCCATTTTGATGCAACTCAAATTATTTTTCCCTGTCATTTCTTTCTGAACTACCTGTGATTCAAAATATCCATTATCTTAATTATCCTATTTCCAGGTAACATGAATAACCAGGACCTGGTTTCAGAGAAAGATATTTTCCTTATTGATAATTTTATGCAGAAATTCTTAACTTTCTCATAAAAGAAATTGAAATATTTGAGATCCTTCATCTTAGTAATAGCCAGAACATACTGCCTGTGATAAGTTCTGTAGAAACTATCGCTCCTACATGTTATCTGAAGCTGAGCCAGAAAGCAAAAGGACATGAGAGGAGGTGAGCATCTTGAGAAATGCATTCATTTCAGATCTGGCTTCAGAGCATTTTCACTGTCTGTTAAAGAGTATTGGAATTTTTCTTTCAGAAATCCTTAGGAGACAAATTTTAGACATTCAAACTCATGGCATTCCATGTGGATTTATTGTTTAGCTTATTTAATTTTTTTTCTATGAACTCAGTCCTTGTCACTGTGCAGGTCTGACGCTCCAGTCCTTCCAGCTATTTAAAAAAACCCTGTTAATCAGAGAAAACACCAACATCTTCCTCACATGGTTCCTTTCTCTCATAAAGTTTCTTTCTACAGACCGCACTCCAAGCACACTACCCCAGGAGCTGGGTTGGTTCTCTGCTAGTTTAAAGGACCTTTATTTTGTGCAGAGGAGGTTGTAGAACTGCAACTTTGGATGTCAGTGTGTATATTGTAGGCACTGGGGCTACTTACATGAGAGCATTCTTATTCTGGAATATGGCACAATTTTAAAAAGAAGAGTTTATGAACAAGGTAATGGTAAAAAATCATTTCACAAATACCCATTACACCCAAATATCTAATGTGAAAGAATTAAAAAAGGATTGTTATCTAAAAGAACTTTATATCTGGAAGTGATTTTGAAAACAAGCACACATCACAGACTTAAAAAGAGGCTAAAAAAAGTAGACAGATGGTCAAGTACCAAATTAGATGCAATCAGGATATGGAAAGATAATTTATCATATTCCTTCTTTCCAACTTTTCATATAGACACTGGATTTGGCAAGCTTTTTATCTGCTCTGGTGAGTGCTTACAATAGAGCTGAGAGCTCTGAACACTGCCAGATCCAGTAGATCTAGTTTTTTGCAGGCTTAGTCCTACCAGCCACTATCCCTGAGGTGCTGGGTGCTTTGGCCTCACTTGTTCATTTGCCCTTCCTGTGCCCATGATTTCACAGTGCAATAAATCCAGCATTAGGGCTCTGAGGTCAAAATCACAGCCACACAATGTAAAGTGCTGACTTACACCAAACCCTTGCTGCTGAGTCAAGTTTTCACTGTTAATCTGTTGTGCTGGCAGGGTTGGGGTTTTTTTATAGGAGCTTTAGTATCATCTGTTTATGCTGTTCAAGCTTTATTTTGAATCACCCATCATCTCCTGTGGCCAGCCTAGAGATGGCACAAATCCCATGTCACACTCTTCCTGACCCTGTGGGGCTTGGACCTCGTGTCTTTGCCTGATCCTCATTATCTCTGGCCTGTCATGTTCAGTGCCAGATCCTGACACCCTGTTTTCTGCTGCATGTGTACAGCTCAAGCCTGAGTGCCTTTTCAGTAGCAAACATGTTGTTCTGGTTATTCTTTCACTTCCCCAGAAGGTTTTGGAGCAAATCAGCATAGAGGAGGTAATGCAGTCACCAATACAGGATGTGGGACTACAGCAACTGGAGCCTGGGAAAGCCTCCTCTGTTTCCCCTTCCCTTGGCCATATATTTCATATCTCTGCTGTCCTAGACTGCCATATAGCTTCCCCCAAGTCAGAGGCCCAGTGAAACCCATCTTGCAGTGGCTCCTGCAGCCTGTCTCTCTGCCTTGCTCACTGGAGGATGGAGGAGGGGCCGAGGCCATCCCTGCTGCCAGGGTGCCATTGCACTGTGAGCAATATGGATGCAATTAGACAAGAAAACCTACCTGCTCCTACAGCTCCTTATTTCCCAAGGAGGGAGACCTACCCCTTCCCTTCCCAAACCCTGCTCTTCCCCAATATATAATTCCCTCCTTGCCAGATATCTGACTCTTCAGTGAATGGAGCTAGTTCCCTGCTAAAACCCCAACAGGGATTCAGTTTTCCTCAGTTTTCTGCCATCTTAATGGAATAACTTGTCTCAGAGAAGGGTCAGAGAAGCAACAGTGTCCAGCCAAATGACATGGCAGTAGGAAATATTTGAGAGACTGAGAAAGAAGGCAGTGGTGGCACTGGCACAGCAGCACCTTCTTCAGCAGGCTTTAGTCTGTGCTGGCTAACCAGCAATTCTATTTCCTAAAATCACTCTGTCAGAAACACTATAAGGCAAATATGACCTATGAAGCCTAAAACCAGGATGTAACACTGGATCTGTGAAAGGTGAGAGAAGCAGTTTATGGTCATTTGTCTGTGCTTGTCCCCATCCTGTGACCTGTGCCACTGGCAAAGGAACCATGTTAATGTTTAGCTAGTATGTTTTTCCAAGGGGCAGGATAGAAATTTTCAATGCACCTTAACTACTCAAACCATTACTCCTCTATGGCAGTGGAGCCCTCTGACAGGAGCTCTTACAGTTCAGTTGCTCTGTCTGACCCTGGTCCAGAACTATTTATCTCACTAGGTATCCAGGAAGGAAAGATTTCATCCTGCCATGTTGTGACATTTTACTATTTTATTTCCTTCTCAGTGAGACTTATGCTGCTAGAGATTTCTTAATTTCCATGGTGATGCAAAAGCCTATACTGTAGATCTACATGCTGGAAGACAGCTTTTTTGGGGGGATTATTTCTGGCTTTTCCATTTCTGCAAATAAGGTGGAGAATCTGGCAGCCAGTTTGATACCTCGACAAAAAGGAAAATAACACAAATGCCCTTCAAAACTACAGTAAGTGCTTTGGGTCAGATTTTCCAGAGGTACTTTGAAAGAGTGTTATCCCTCTTTAATATTCCCTTCGCCAACACACCAGGGACTGGGTGCTGCAAGCTGACCCCCTGCCAATCTGCAGGGCTTGTGTTGGGTCCCCTTCCCCTCTGCAAGGAATCTGTCTTGAGGGGGTGTTGCCATCCTCCTTGGTCTTCACTCAAAACTGCAGTTGTGGAAGTACCACCTCAAACTTTTTTCTGAGGCTTAGTTAATATTTTAAATTTTAGAAACCTTTTGGCAGGTCCCTGGCTTTTTCCTGCAAAACTGCCTTGAGAAACCCAGATGTCTTCCTTTTCAGTTACAGGCATGACAGTGCCCCACAATTTCTGGTGAAATCTTTGTCATTTCGCCTCATGTCTATGAAATGACAAAAGCAATTAGTGCAGATATTAAAATAGACCAAAGCACTTTTCCTTGAGCTTATTTTAGAGGGTATCTGATGCAGTGCAGAGTTACCTCCATGGAAGCAGGTCACACCCCCTGCAATCAGGCAGGGGATTCCCTGTAACTCCTTCCGTCTACAGGTGATGATGGGATGGTGCCCCAGCTCAAAAGAAAGTCACAGAGGATAACCATTTACCAGCTGTGTAGTGCTGCAGGACACAACTTTCAAGTAGAGCCCAGTTGCTCGGGCCCGGCCTTCTGCTGATGGACCAGAGGCCCTTGCCAGCACATCTTCTCCTAGGTCATCTAAAGAGGCGGCTCCTAGGTCGGCAAATTGCTTTTGAAACTGCAAACAGAGTACTAGGAAAGCTTATCAAGACCATTTCCTGCTTGGAATAAGTCACACAATTCAATTTCCTTGAGTATTGCTCTCCTTGAGATACTACATGTTCTGTGAAACCTCCTCCAGATAAAAATAGATTGAGAAGATAGGAAATGCTTGAAGTGGTCCTAATCATCAGGATGAAAGCCAGGAGAAAGAGATTGTCCCCTGTCTATTATTAACATAATTAATGGCCTCAAGTTATGCCAGGGGAGATTTAGATTGGATTCTAGGAAACATTTCTTCACTGAAGTGTTGTCAAGCATTGGATCAGCTTGCCCAGGGAAGTGGTGAGTCACAATCCCTGGAGATTTTTAAAAGACATGTAGATGTGGCACTTGAGAACCTGTTTTAGTAGTGGACTTGGCAGTGCTGGACTAATGTTTGGACTCAATGACCTCAAGGGTCTTTTCCAATCTAAATTTTTCTGTGATTCTGTGATTCAGATTAGCTTGCGTTTCAGTTCCCCCAGCCTGGCAAATTTCATAGCTAGATCTCCTTTTCTTCAGGAATGTCATGGCAGAGTGGCTGGGACACTTCTGTCCTATGGCAAGACTACAGCTACTGGCACCAGCACTCCTGGTGGAGCAGCAAACACAGGCCTATGGTTCTCAGCAGCATTGCCTAATCAATGTGAGTAGTAAAGACCTGAGTCTTAGAGCTGTCCCGATACCTCTGGCACATTTTCTTGTCCTGCTAGCAAGTTTTCCTATTATGTATTAGTCTCTCTTTAGCTCATGAGGTTGCAAAAGAAAATTTTAAGTGTCTGATACTTACTTTATGCAAGGAGTTGGCATCATCCTGGTGGTACAATCTATCCCTTTTTTTCTGTCAAAGCAGGAGAAGTGAAAAGAAAGAGCAGCAGGTACCATGCACCTCTGCTAAATGCCCCCAGACTTGCACAAGAGCATTATTGTATCTTGAGCTGCACAGAGAACAGCACTGCAGGGGCATATACCAGTTCCTACAGGCCTGCTCACCCCTCTTACTCATTCCCTCCCAGCATTTATGTGGACAAATTTTAGGTTATGTGAAAGCAGCTATTTTGGCTAATTCAGTGTTTGCAAAACATGTTGGCATAGTCACAAGTAGGGCACCTGGGAAGGGCTATGAAAGCTCTGCCAGCTTTCTGTTAACTCAGGAAGAAAAAGCTACCTCACTTTCATTACACATCTTGCACAGACACGTTCACACAGCAAACATGGTAATAAAGATGGATCACCCCTTGAATAAAATTCCCCACAGCTGAAGCATTACATCTGGTCAACACAGAGCCATGGGGTCCTGCCACCCGAGCTTCACACTTAGAGATACTTTAATTTAGGTCTGAATCTGTCCCTTCACACCCAGAGGCAGGGTGAGATGGGGAACACAGCAAAATGTTGTGGACTTTTAAAATCAAAATTCTCTGTAAAGGGGCACTTTTTAAATATAGCCACCCAAAACACAGCTGGAAAAAAATTCAGCTCCTATCAGTGCTTGTTGTATGGAGGTGAGGCCTCCTGCTTTGATCCATCTTCAGCTACCATCTGCCACTTTTCTTCCCCAGCCCTCTTCTCTGTCTGGAGCCTTCTGAGCAGACACAGCACCCTGGGCCAGCATAGCCAAGCAGGGGGGAGGACAAGCAAGGAGCCAAGTTCAGAGCTCCAGACATTGCTGCTGGAAGATTTTCCACCTGCCCAAATGTGCTCTGATTCACCATCTGCTGCAGGCTGAACAAAAGAAGAATTACAACTGAAACAGCTACTGAAGGATACAGCTAAATGTGACTGCGGTGCCTTTCTCCTACTTGGCTGCCTTGTGACAGTTTTGTGGCACCTACCCAAACCTGACTCAGGGCTGCTCCAAGAAATACTGGGGATTTGTTAGTTTGTGAAAAGCGAAGAGAGCTGGACCGTGCAGGTTTTGCAAATGGGTAGCTGATCTCTGAAACAGAGATGGAAATCACACACCTTGGTGTCAAACAGGACAGCTAGGGGAGAAAACAATTGCCTTTATCCCTCCCCTTGGGCACAGAAAAAAGTGAAAAGCCATGTAACCACCTGCAGAAGTTTTAATAAATAAGTGTATGGTGAAAGTTTAAAAGCTTGCTGCTTTCTACTGAGCAGACTGTCTTCTGGGGCTGACACCTCGGCTGTTTACTGCAGGAAAGAGGCGGTTGCCATCCCACAAAGGAAAAGCTGAAATTGTAATGCCATCAGTAAGAAATGGGAGGAAGGAATTATTTTACCTCACATAATGAGTGGTAAAATGAAAAGGAAGTTGCCACCTTCAGGTCTGAAGCCGAGTCCCAGTTTTACAGCTGCAGACTGGCACACAAATGTTTCTGGCCAATAACCGAGTCACTTCAGAGGTCAGAGATTTGCTGGTACCTGCCCACTGCAAATATCCATAATCTGATGGTGACTACTGGCCCACGTACCAAACAGTAGATGAGGATGTACTTAATCCATCTATGTCACACTAAGATTGCTAGCTAATTAAAAATGGAAACTCAACCCCAGATCTGCAGTGATAATGTCAGATGAGGATATTATTGGCATTAAATTGCTTCACTCTCACATCCCATCCCTTCCAGATGGGAATTATTTGTACTTGGATATGTGCAAAGTCTTTAATTAGCACATTCAGAGAGTCATAGATTAAAAGATCTACACAAGACAAAAATAGTAACAATTATTATTCCTATGGTGATCTTTTCCATTACTAACTGTTTAAAAATATGTATAGTATGCTAGATACAGGTACTTACTACTTCCTTTGTTTAACTCTTCATTATTTTAACTATTTACAATTTTTTTACTACTTTTGCTTTAGCTCCTCGATATCCTTATCATGAGCCTGATCCTGTTGGGCTGAGAGGTCCAGAGAAAAGGTGGACATAGTCATCACCCCAGATTTACCAGTTTGATTGCAGTACAAGACCAGAGAGTGATCTAGTGCTGAGGCAAAGTGAGGCCATGCAACTCATAATAGTTGGCCCACTGCTTGCTGGTGGGTATGTGTGAGGTTTGGTGGAATGTCAAAGAAGGATTTTGAGGGGTTGTAAGGAGGATCAGAGGATCACTGCAACAGTGCCTTTGGGGAATGGGTATTTCAGTGAAGTGGGAAAAGTCTCAGTGCTCCTCTTAAAGGTGCTTCATGAGTGGGGCTACTCAGGCAGGGGCTTCAGGCACCCTGGCTTATTCACTACATTTTTTGCTGCTGAAGGAGGTCACATTTGCAGAGACACAACTGCCTTTGTGAAATGCTGTTCAAGTTACCCTTCACATAGGGGAAAATCGTAGAAACTGAGAGGTGTCAGATCCAGTGTTCCTCAACATTTTCTGTTGAAGAAGGACATGAGACCATTTGTACAGCAGTGTCACAGATGTGCACTTACAACCACGAAAAAGGGCCAAAGTCTGAAGGTTTGTCTCTCACCACTACTTCTTTTTGTTGTTCTTCAGTCATAGCGGTGAGTGACTGTGTGGGCAATTGTTTATAAATACCATTCTGCAGCCTTTTCCTGGATCACATTCTTATGTTTCATGGAGCAATCACAGACTGCAGAATGCTGATTTTACCTGTCTTTTTGGCTGACCACATTTTGGTTTGACCACATTTTGTTTGGGAAGAAAATGGTGAGACATCACCATTTTTTTATTTTGCTGGTTTTTACACTGTGTATGCCCTAAGACATTGGAGACAGTAATTCCTTCTAAATAACTTTTCTTTCCTTCCACAGAACATCCTGTGACCCAGGTATAGAAAATCTGTTGCTAAACCCTGCTGTCTATGCTACCTGCCAGTGTACTGGAAATGAGTAATGCTCAGAAATAGAGCAAATACCCTTAAAGAGGAAAAAGGGCCCTCTTTCCCTAAGAATGTTTGGAAATGTATGGAAAGTTTGATAACAAACATTATTTAACAGACTTGTCTTATTCATAAGTAAAGAAAAAAAGAGCATCCCGAGAGAGATACAACTAATACTAAGGACATTATTTTCTTAAAAATCAGGCTGGCATGCCACACTACTTTGACACTCGACAAATGGCCGGCTTGAGCAGCTGAAGTAAGGTAAGGAACTTCCACAACATTTCAAAGCTACAAAAGTAATCATATATTAATATTACTAACCAGAAACAATGAGAAAATACTTCTCTCCTTTTTAAAGATGTGTACACAATTTAGAGATACCAACACTGCCAAAGGCTTCATGTGCAGAAACACCAGGGCATTTTACTTTGAACATGCTTGCAGGACAGAGACTCGAGTTCTTGCTTTAACTCCTCTCACTTCCACTTACAAAAAATTGAAACCCAACCATCAGGCTTCTCACCATGAGCCCACAGGCAAAGAGGAAGGAGTTTCAGTCTCATAGCCTCAAAGAGTGCAAAATATATTAAATCAGACCCCCTAAAAATGCCTTTTAAAAATGAGATTTGGTTTGCTTCTTCGGTTTGTTTTTTTTTTTTTTTAGCAACAATCTTCTTTTAGTTCAAATATAGCAGGCTAGAAATAAAGCTTTTTATTTTCCACTTTTTGATCCTTAATGCTACAAATAATTAAAATTTTTCAGCTTTTAATTCACTATCATTTTTAAAGAAGATTTCATCTCTAAAACTGGGGAAAGAAACTTTCAGAATGAAAAGACCCAGCATGTACTTTTGATAAAAAAACATTAAATTTTACAGTCCTGGAGTATTATAATGAGTATATGCAGTAATTAATGCTGTGGTATGTTATAACATAAAAAACCCACCCCCTTCATCAAAGGTGAAGACCTTTGATGAGAAGTAATAGATCATTTCCCATTTGATGGAGATGGTTAATGGTGTCTTCCTAAGGATATGTTTTCCTTTTAGCCACATCTTAGTTTCTCATCCTTGTCTGTGTCCTCAGCAGAGTCTAAATGAGTACAATAGATGCTGCAGGAAAATACAATGTGTAGCAAGTCATTATTGGTAGAAAAAACACTCAGAATTTTTTTTGGTGGGACAATAATTACAACCAAAACCCACCTTCCCTACATTGTACACATGGTTACTATCAAAGTACTCAGAGTATCA
Source organism: Promerops cafer (assembly GCA_013398275.1). Lineage (NCBI taxonomy): Eukaryota > Metazoa > Chordata > Aves > Passeriformes > Nectariniidae > Promerops > Promerops cafer. The sequence continues at coordinate 762,357 of VZSE01012476.1, read as the reverse complement.
TTAAACATTTTGTTTACTTGACAGATATCAGTCATCTTCAGGCAGGTTTCTGGAGCAGATTGGCCTGCAGTGCCAATGCATTAGAGGAGACACCTTTTGGAGGGAAAGGAAGCCTCAGCAAAGTGAATGGGGACAGACAAAGCAGGACTGAGAATTCAAATGCCCAACTGATCAGCCTGCTCAGTGATAGATAAAGAGGCTGGGGGTGAGAAGCTTGGGAGGAGCCTGGGCTGACCAGTCTGGAGATCAAAGCAAAATATTTCCCTTGATTCAGGTCAGCATGAGGCCTTGCCATCTGGCCACAAACACTGACAAAGTACACTTTGAGCCATGTTTTAATAAGGACTTAACTGGTGTGCTGCTAGCAGGGCTAAACCATAAAACTGTATTTCCTGCTGGGATGAATGCTAACCTTCACTGAACCAAACACACTGTTCCTGAGGGAAACTCCCAGCACTTTTCCATGAACCAAGTCTAGTACTTAAGACTGGCATAACTCCTGGGACAGCAGTCATGAAGTTCATGATATATTTGAGTGTTGCTTCACCTCTTTAGGAAATGTGCTTGCAGACATGACAAGCCCAGTGAAGGCACCTGGAAGAGGCTATTCTTTGCAATAGAAGCTAATGACTTTCTGCAGCTGTAACAATGTTGCAGACACATAATATAAAATACACTAAAAAAATACTTCAAAAATAACTCTGAGGCCCTGAAATAACTCAGAGCACCAGGCTGTACAGTCAGTAATTCCTGCACCCATCACATTTCTTAACAGGCTGATGACAGACCCTGAGACTACACATACACAGAGTATTCAATCGTAAGCATAGGCAGGTTACATGCGGGTGACAAGGAATGGTGCTGGGACAGATGGAATCAAGTGAAAATGCAGAGATGCCTATTACTGCAGACAGAGGGCTGCATGCATCTTTCTGAAGTACAGCATTCTAGCAGCTTGATCCAGAAATGGTTGCTTAGGTTTCCTGTACAGTTGTGAGTGTCTGAAACAAGACAGATGAAATTCCTGCTGGAGATGCATACACGTGGCTGGCCATACTCCCTGGCCACAGGAGGATCCAGGCCCTGCTCTGGGAGGATGCACCAGTGCTCAGACAGCCACAGCTGAATGGGGATCCCATACAGGGTGATTAATTGTGTTGTGTGCAGTGCTCAGAGCAGGGCATCATGCCCCATTTCTTCTTGTAGGCAAATAGTCCTGTGACTACAAGAATGTCATCAAGAGATGTCCTGCCTCCAGGAGCAGGATTTCATGGGAACTGACTATTTTATTGCTCCAGGGAGACACTGGCATGCAGCTGATACTCCTACAAGAAACACACATTCAAGAAACACACGTTTTGACACACATGTTTTGAATGAACCCAACCAAAAGCATCTCCTACTCTGGGAGGTCAGTGAGGGCAAGGTCCTTGGGGCAGCACAGGGAAAACTTTCATCTGTGAAAAAACAATGGGAGAGAGCTGTCTGAAGTCATACAGGAATGGTGCTCTCCTTCACATCTCTACTGTCAGACTGGGCTTTTCTGCTCTCCCAGTGCCAGTCCATGTGGAATGAATCACTACAGCAGCTTGATGAAGCAGCAAGCCGTGAACACATTTCCTTGTGTTATCTAATGGTGAAACACAGAGGATGTGGCTAATTAGGGAATCATCCTCACCCTGGCAGATTTTCTCAAATGGAAATGGGTTTTGATGTTTGCTGACTGCTGAGGGTGAAGCTGTTGAGTAGGTAGCCACAGAAGCATTCAAATGTACATACTCCTCTGCAGGTTACCTGCTATGCAGCAATAGCCACAAATATGTCAAAAATGCAAAAAACTCAAACAATTAAAAATACAACCTTTTTTTTCCCTTTAGGAAAGTTTGTGCTGTTAACTCATCTGAAACCATGATAAAGCCGTGGACGGTCATGTCAAAGAGCTGTGGATGGGGGATGAAAGTAATTTGCTGCCAAGGGTGTCAACAAACCCACACGCCACCTGAGTGTAAGCCATTTCTGTTAGCAGATGCAGCTATGGCTTTTTTTTTTTTGCTGCAGACACTCTCCTTGTTTCTGACTCGAATTATACTTTCTTTCTGTTCATCTTCTCAGGAAGAGGATTTTTGTTTGTTTTGCCTTTTCCAGTGTATTTGGAGCTGAAGATCACAAATGTATTTTTATGGGGATAAAAAGGAACATGGTTTAAAGAAACGTAACTAGAACTTAATCATTGTAGATCTCATTGTATATGGTTGATAGTTCTGACTAGAAAAATACCTTGGTTTCAATTGTTTATAACTTTGAACATATGGTCTGAAATTTTCCATTCTCTGACTTCAGTTTGATTTAATCAAGAGCTTTGGGCAGGGGGAATCTTGTTTCTTTCCATTTCAGCTGAGGGAGATAAGGCACTGCAGAATAACACCAAAGTAGGGTTTTTCACATAGAAAATTATGTAAAGGTTGAGATATCACATCCTTGTGAGGAAAAAATTGCAGTTTGGCATGAAATGTGCTCTTTCCTATTTCCAGGTTACAAATGTCAGAAAAAAATGAGTTTCATATGCTCAGTAGAGACAAGGTAACAAATTTTACATTTATTTTCTGAAAACATGGTCAAGTTTAGAGTTGCACAGGCCCTTCTCTTTAAATGCAGTTTCTCTACACTCTTGACTGTTCTGGGGCTAGACTGAGGAGCTGAGACTAGGAATCACAGAATCACAGAATCACAAGGCTGGAAGAGACCTTCAAGATCATCGAGTCCAACCCATGCCCTAAAACCTCAACTAAACCATGGCACTTAGTGCCACATCCAGGCTCTTCTTAAACACATCCAGGGATGGTGACTCCACCACCTCCCCAGGCAGACAATTCCAGTACTTTAACACTTTTACAGTTAAAAAAAAAAAAAAAAAAAAAAAAAAAAAAAAAAAA
>VZSE01012476.1:731287-759399 GCA_013398275.1 Promerops cafer | reverse complement strand
AAAAAGGAAGCCTTTCTCTTCTGTGCATTTAGTCCCTGAAGGAATTTGAGGATGAACCCTTTCCACCAGGCTTGCCTTGGGTTACTGGCTTTTGATTTGAGAATGTACCGAACAATGCCCCAGAAAATTCCAAGGAAACTCAGATTTTGGCCCAGTATCCAAAATATTGGACTAGGAAGTGGTGATAAGATTTTCAAAGGGTCTAAGTACCATTTGCTTTGGTAGTTTTAAGTTACAGCCTTAGGAAGTGTCAGCCTCATGTACAGCATGCCTGGGTCTGCTCCCTTACCTGTTCCTGCCTTCTCTGTCTGACTGTCTCAGTGGTGACCCTTGGGAGTGATGCTTACAAGAGAATCAGGCACCTTGCAGAGATGACATCCCCTTGATATACTCCTGTCTAACAGCAGTGACAAATCCCCAATGATTCCAGTGCCTACCACTGCAGTGGGGAAGGAGCCCGAATTTATCAGTGAAGAGATACAAGTGCTTGTCCCAACACGAAAACAAAACAAAACAGAACAAAGAAAAAAACGGCCAAACTAACCCCCAAAACATCAAATCAACAAGACTAGCTATTACTAATTGTGCTGCAATAGCTGGAATTCAATGCAAAGATCTATCATAAATCTACTTGTAAAAGAAAGTTGTCAGCATATATGTGGTTGAAATATGAGTAAATACATTGTTTGTTGTGGGAGTAACCACACAAGAAGAGAACAGGATCCACAAAAATACCCATCATTTATATGGCCAGGGAAGCACATGTCTCCTGCCTGGGTAAGCTGGTATCTCATTCTACCTAAATTTTCACTCTCTGTGGCCATCAGTTCACATAAGTGTCAACCTGCTTGATGGAGGAAGAATGGGGCACTCCCAGAAACATAGGCTTGATCTCAAGTTCAAGAAAAAAGCACTGCTTTACCACTGTTTTCAACAATGCCTGTGCAGAAATGAATACAAGAAAATGGTCTTGTTCATATCCCAGTGCTGTAACTCCCCAAAGCAGCAACAGGCTGTTGGCTTTTCTTTCATATACAGTTGCAAAGACTGAGGCATCTGTAGCACATCTTTGGGGTTTTTTTAAAACTCCCTGTGGTTCTTGTGGCAATGGACTGGAGCGATTGCAGAAATGTGCAGAGCAACCAGCTCCCTGGCCAAAAGCCAGCCAACTTGTGTCCTCTCCAGTTACCAGATCACAAACATCAGGGAAATGATGTAGCTGCAAGAACTGCTGAGGTCAACAGCTGAAATCTGTTCTTTGTTGGGTTTTAAAGTATTTCCCTCCAGGCCCCAGACAAAAGTTGCCAAGACAGATTGAAGTGAGAACATTTTAAGGGAGCCACATGTTGGGTACTAAAAGCCCAGCTCTGCAGGTGGAAGAGGATCTGAGCAGTGTGGCAGTGAGGGGGAAGAGCAGCAAGGGAAGGAAACAGCTGGTGCAGGTGTTCTGCCAGAGCACCATGGACAGGAGCAAACACTCTATCACTAAGGTAGGAGTTCTGCATCAAAACCAAAGAAAGCAGGGACAGTTTTCTGATTATGCATAGGCAAAATATCTCAGGAACTCCTTCAAAATTTCACCCAAAAACCTATGAAATATGATCACCGGTGATTTAATGGGATTTCCAGCATTGTCAGGGAAAATTACACTGAAAAGTTTTTTTGGAAAGACAGTGTTATTATAGCAGAATTTAAACTTAAGGCAGAAAGGTAATGCAATCACTGTCTCCTCAACTAATCCTGCTCAGAAATCTTTTCTTAGTATGAGATAAAAATGTTAAATCCTCTCCTGTTTAGAGTGAGGACATTTTGGAAGTTGTTACTGTACAGATTACATACAAACAGCACTTAAAATATGGCAGAAGTCTTAATAAGTATCTGTTAGCTTAATTTAAAATCACAGTGAAAAGACATTCAAGGGTCACATATCAGACAGTGTTGTTTCTACTCTCAGAAGGAAGTTTTCTCATCTGCAGAACCTGAAGTTCTCTCTTCTCTTTCTTGAGCAAGCTCATCTGTGAGCAAACCAGGGCCCAGAAAGTCACCATTGAAATCAAATGGCAGCTTCATTCCTATCCTCACTCCAACACACATCAAATTTTGACACCTCACTTTGCTTGCCAATAACACTTTAGGGCGGAAGGACAAACCAATGTATGTTCATCAACTACAGTTAAGAAAAAATGCTGTAATCAGTGAGTCTGAAGTTCTACAAAACACAAGCTCTAGGAGTGTCCCAAAAGAGATTCAATTTGAGTCAAAGTTACTCCTACAAACCAGAATTCATGCAGGGAGCCTTTTGTCTTAATGCTGTGTGTTTGAAAACAGGTTGGATTTTTAATCACTACAGCTTTCTATGAGACAAAAAAAAGAAAAAAAATTTGAAGGAAAACTTGCTTTTGAATATGTCAGTGGCAATAAAAACATTCCATTTGCAACAGTAAATTTAGCATATAAAAAAGAAGCTTTAAGGCTATCCCTTTTTTTTTAATGCTGAACTTGCATGGTCCCTCTCCTCTCCTCTCCTCTCCGCTCCATGTGACTGCCTTGTAACCACACATTAAATGATGCCCTNTCAATCCAAACCACTTTGCTGCTCCCTGGCACCCTAAAATGTCATTACATTCTTCTCTTAGTGTTCTCCTCTCCTCTCCTCTCCTCTCCTCTCCTCTCCTCTCATCAGAGTGGAATGTGAATGCCTTCTAACCACACATTAAATGATGCCCTGAGGTGCTGTCATACCTGGTTTGTTGTCTTCCTTATCATCTCCCCAGGGCAAGATGGGTATCTGTGGTGTTTTCAAAGAGGCTTTTTTTAGATATACCTGCTGCTCTATGTTTATATTAGATTAGGCAGATTGAAGTACACGTGATGCTCACAACACACTTGTGTAATTCCAAATGTCATCTTAGTTGTTTAGTCTATTTATTTCAACACTTGTTTTTCACATGTTTTGTAGCTTTAACATCCTTGTCCCTAACACAAGCTGCTTCTTACTTCTTTTGCAGACTTCTGTATGAACTACTTTTGTAATGATGTATTTAAAAAATTGCTTGTCTCTCTGCAGTGCATTCCTGTCTCAATCGTAAGTCAGTGCCCTCCTTGCAACTGTGAATGTGGGGGATTTTTTGTTGAAAGTTACTTTTTAACATTGTTATTTCTCTGTCCTGACTTGTCCTACCCATATGCAAACAGTCAGCACAACCAAGAGGAACAGGGTGAACAGCTGGGCTGGGGGAAGAAGTGGGAAATTATTCAGCTGCTTTCACTGCCAAAGCAAACACATTGTGTACCTGCACCATCAGCACATGGTAGGCAGGCTTTAAAAAAAGAAAGAAAAGAAAAAAAGAAAAAAGGAACAAAGAAAACTCCCATGATACAGAAGATGTATCATGCACAGTACAACATGTGGTAAAGGACAACTACCCTGTCTGGTCCTGTGGTGAGGTTTCTGCATGGTGAGCCCCTTGCATGAGTTTCTGTGTCAGAAGAACTTTTGCTGCCCTGGGGTAAGTGGCAAAGGGTGTGTTTCCTGCACCCAGCCCTTTGGTGTGAGATTAACAAAAGTTCCCTGTATTGTATTGTTCCCGATAACCAGTTGTAGCCTCAGAGTCCAGGCTCTTAATTCCCAGACCTGAAAGGAGGCAGAGGGAAAAATCTCACATTTTTGGTGAACGGCATGATGTCCAATTTCTTGTCCTAAGAACTCTTTCTAAAATTTCACACCTGTATTGTCAGAAAAAAATGTTCTGGGAACACTGGCATGGTGGTGGATGTTGCGGTGCTGTCTCAGCCAGAGCAGGACAGACAGTCCCTGTACTCCAGAGCAGTTATTCTAACATGGACTGAATTGATTCAGATAAGCTGTGATGACTTTAACAGGAATGCAGTTTCACCCATGTTTGGGGGATGCATTGCTTTGACTTGAACTTGTCTAATTGCACTCCTGGAAAAACCGTGTACAGGCGAGCCCTAAGATCCTCAATTCCCAGTGACTTGTTTTTGACTCATGGCAATGCTGAGAAAAGGCAAGACTGTGCTTGTTTAGTCAGCAGATGAAAGTTGCCATACTAGAAATACCATTATGGCAAGATTAGCACTGTGTGGAATTGTAATAATTAGTTAGCACACCAGCATATAAATAAAAAGACAAATTGCTGACAAAAAGCTTTTTTATACTGGTTGCAAATAAAAGTTGAGAGGATGGGTGCTTTAAAATAAGGAGGAGGTATGACAGCTTTTGTTTGACCTATGACACATCCCTTGGGATGAATACTATTTTCCTCAGGAGGATTTTGATAGAATTCCCATGGTGGCACACTCCGGCTGCTTTATTAGAATTTAGCCAAACATCCGCAAGATATTAAACAACAATATATATAGGTTAAATCAGTTCTGGAAAACAGATCAGCATTTTCCTGCAAAGCATTAAAAAGGAGGTGTTCTTTATGAAAAAAGCATGAAGTATTGAATAAATTATTGTAGTTTAGGGAAGGGGGGGTTGTTATTTTTCTCTAATTTTTTCTCTTTTTAAATGGAATTGAAGATCAAGAAATGCACTTGGTAAGTGGCACAAGGACCGTCCTACCTCCTGCTCAGGGCAGATAAAGGGCATGGAGTGTACTTTGTCACACACACTGCAGCTTTACTCCAGTGCTGTGAGTGTGAGCTGCCCAGGGCTGTGTGCTGGAGGCGCAGCTCTCTCATGGCTTCAGCTGGCCCTGGGGCCTGTGCACCAGCACTGGCCTGCAGAGCATCTGCTCCCCTCTCCTGCTGACAGACTTAATTTTAGCTCCAAGCCAAAGGACAACAGAGAGGCCACATTTTCTTGTTTGTTGTTCCTGCATAAATATTTCCTAACCCAGTATCTTGAAGAGTATTTCAGCCTCAGCTGAGTGATTTGGCAGACAACCTGAGAGGTGTACATACCCAAGGACACAGGAAGTGGAATCAAAACGCAGCTGGCAAGCAAAGTGTATTCCTCCTCATGGCAAAAGTATGGCACACAACAAGGCTTCTACCAGGACAAGAAAACTGGATGGCAGACGGGAATTTCAGTATCGTGACCACACATGCACAACTCTTTCAGCAAACCACACTGCCCATGACATGGCTCAGATGGGATGGGCCCTTTGTTGTAAACTGTGCCTGTGCCCGATGCATAGCATGGATAATCTCCTATAGTCTAAAGTCTGTCATCAGTGGGATGGGCTTTCTGCAATCCTGCATACGAGTTTCCAAACTATATACCCCAGAAAGTCTATCTGTCTCCACAAGATTTGCAGATGTTTTCTACAAAAGGCACACAGAGCTGTACATAACCACAAGCACAAATCATATGTACATTTTTTGTGTCTATTTTAAAAGCAAGCAGACCCCAGAATTACCTTCAATGAAATTGTATGATGAAGAGTTTGAGCACCATGTGGTAAATGTGATGATATTATATTGTAAAGATGCTGTAATTTTTATGAGTTTGCCATTATTCACTTGGAGTTAAATCAGAAGCAGGTAATTGGAGGGAAAAAAAAAATTGGGAAAGGCAATGATGGCAGGGCAAGGTGGGGTTCAGCCAATACCATAAGCCAATTGCAAAACAGCAGTGAGATGGGAAATGCCCTGGTGAGTGTCGGGCTGGTGAGAACCCAGATCTGGAGCTAGGACAAAAGAGGAGACCAAAAGTTGAAATGTGCTGATCTACCAAAGAAGCCAGGTGGAAGATGTGTGCATCTGTGTGTGTGTGTAAAGGGAACTGTCAACACCACCTGGGTGAAACACCCATAATAAAGGGTGACCTTGAACTCAAGAGTGAGAACAGCCAAACCTACAGTTAATGGGGAAATGTATGCTCTTCATCCCGTCTTCTGCTCTTCACCTCCCTTCAGAAGAATAAACAGTGTTTTATTTCAGTGAATTTGTGTTTGGATGACCTGACTGTCAATCATCTCCCTTCCTTTCTTACACATTTGGGTCAGGTCTCGGCTGGACACCTGTGTCCTGTCTGCAGCCAGGGAAGGGAAGGTAGAGTCTGTGGTGGGAGGCAGCTCCTCCATCCCCAAGGCTGTGACAAGAGCCCCTGAGCCATTCCCTGGTGGTACCCAGCACATGGAGGAACCTGGCCAGCAGGCTCAGGCTGGACAATTAAAGCTAAAGGAGATATAATCTGCTCTTGGCATCAGCCAGACTTGCCATAGACAGAGGCTCCGGGGTGCCTGGAAGAGCTGAGACTGGTGGATCAACATGGTTGTGGGCAGGAGAGGCTGAAGAGTGCCCCAGAGGCACAGATTTACCCCAGTGAGTATCCTTAAAGAGAGGCAGGGATATCCCTGAACACACCTTCTAGGGCCTTGGCTGGTTTCAAGAGAAATAAGTGACTGTTTGGAAACACTCATTAAACCATAAGCCAATAAACATGGTGGGTTTTTTCCTACCAGAGTATATTGCAGTGGTTTTGAGTACACAAATAAATGCTACCTGAACCTTGAGTAAGTTTGGTGTTGCCTGCAGTGAAGTGATTAAATTCACTCTCATCATCTTTGTTTAAATGATTGTGACATTCTACACAATATGTAGAAATGATTCATGCCAATTTAAATGGGTGTATTAAGAAAGCACCATAGTTTCCAAGCACAAAAGAGATGGGAAGATGCATTTAAAATAAAAATATGTTGCAATGTGAGGTAGGGGACTATACTATACTTATAAAAATAAGTAATATAAAGATATTCAAGAATATAAGTAATATAAAGATATTCAAGACTTACAATTCTTAAAAGATTCTCAAGATTCTTCCTGGACACAAAAAATATAATCAAACTGCTCACTGGTGACACTGCTTGGCTGCTCCCACAACAAGGCTTGGCTATGTGTGTCCTGCAGCATGGATGAACAGAGGTGTTTTGAATTTCTCCTCCACCTGAGATCCACATTCTTGAGAACTGGTTTATCACCAGGACCCACCAATGTGTACCAGCCTGACTGCCCCAGCCCACATATCTCACATACTCCTTTCATACCTCGTGTACAACCAGTGACTCTTGGCAGAGTCAATGCTGCCAACCTCCACTGTTAATGCCAGAAATCATGTCCCACCAGAAATAATCTGAAAATACAAGGACCTTGTGAACTCAGCTTGCCTGAAGGGGTTTGAATTCCTTAGGCATCACGTGATGGCAAAACCAATTCTAACTGAATTGCTGAAGTACAGCCACAGTGACATTTAAGAACCACCAAACACATTAACAATTGCATTTGGAGACCAGCAATTTTACTCTGCGCTCCACCCAAGAAACTGGAACAGCACTATTTGCAGTCATGATTATTCTTAGCTAAGTTGCCATGGAACAAAGCCTGGTTAATCCTAATGGGCTGATTCAGGAACAATCTCTCTTTCTAATCTTATTGCCTAATTCTCTATCGCTCCCATTAGGTTAGTATTTATTTAAGACGTAAGAGCAGCAAGATTTTCAAGGAATCATCATTTCACTACGTAGAGTGGTAGCAGCAGCACAATCCTCTCACTAAGAATAATAAAGGATGTTTTTGTTTCTCTTTGAAGGAAGCAGGGTAAAGAATTTTTCCTTCCAGAAGCAGATCAAATCTCCATTGAATTTTCCTTTAATTCATAGAATTTAGTACACATGAGTCCATGTGTTCCTTTGAGCCTTGGAAATGACAAACATTTGGCCAGTGATACCTTTGCCAGAGAAATGAATGTTTTGGGGAATGTGTATGTAATAAGACAGATGTGCTGTTAAAAGAAGTCATTGTACTTTGCCATTTTTCTGATGCCAGCTTCACGGGCACCTTTCTTCTATCACCTAAACAATAGTCTGGCCTCTTCCATTTGCTGATTTCGAATACCTCACAAGCTTCCTGGAAACCGGTCAAGAAGTGGTGTACATGCTAGCATCCCCTAGGGAATGCAGGCAGCCCAGCAGTACAGCAGCAGCCTGCTATAAATGGCCTCATGTTGCAATCAAGTTCACGGGGGAGAAGCTCATGCGATGTCCAGTCACCCAGCTCCTCCAGACTCTGCCCTACAAGTGTATTGCAAGACTCTCAAGGTAGCTGACTCATATATTGTGACATAGTTCTTAGCAAGGAGGTGTGTGCAGAAATACCACGGGGAGAGGTGAATTCTTTGTGGGGTTTTTTTAGAATTGATATATCAGAAATTAAATCATGGTCAGGTAGTGGAAAGGAAGGACATACTGGGGAAAAGAATGCCATTCATGTTGGCAATATGCCTCTCACAGAAACACACATATCTCCTTTAATAAATCCCTGGAAAAAGCCATGCAAGCTCTCTGCTTGCAGAGCTAAGCTTGCAGTGATTAAAGCCACAACAATATTTTCTTTACAAGAAATAGCACCATAAGGTCACTGCAGACATCACCACTCTGCTCAGGGTTACGGAGAATAAGGTAATTTAATTTTAAAGTGCCTCGTCACTGGAATAAATTTGAGAAAGATATTAAAACCAGCCCTGACCTGAAAATAGAGGTATCCAAAGCAAATAAGTGTTTTGATGAAACAGATGGTAACCATAATTAACTTTGGTATTTTCTGCCATAAACCACATAGTTTTAACTCAATTAGTTGGCCTTTTTTTCCCTTTTTTCTTTTTTTAATTAAACAAAGCCACTTCCACCTAATCAGCAATGAGTTTATAGCCAAACAATAAAATAGCCAGTTTTAAGAAATCTGGATAGGACACAGCCCAGGCCAACAGCCAGCAAAGGCTCCAGTGCCTGCTTTCTCTTGGCCGGGAGGTTGCAGAGCTGATGCGCCAGAGCCTGGCAGGAGCCCTGCCCTGTGCTGGGATCATATCTGTTTGTTTACTCAAAATGCAAAAAACCCATCCTGCAGCTGCTGCAAAGCAATGTGAACTATGCTGCGCAGGCCAGGGGCGGTGGGTTAATTTTCTGTTATTTATCAGCAAAACTGGAATCTTCAGCTATTTGCACATAAATGTGCTGACATAAACCAGTTTAGATGAAAAGCTCTGATTCTGTTGTAAACACATAGGTATTTGAATCTTTCCTTGCTGCTTCAAAACCACAATGAAGGCTATGCCAACAATCCTGCCTAAGACCATTTATCTTATTTTGTCGGTTCATCTTGCAGTGGGAGACCATTACAAAAAAGGAGCATTTGCTTCCAAGTGATGTGACCATTCCTGGTGATCATTTCAATACTATTAATTCATCCCTACAACTTTACTTTTGTTGCTTTAGTAGGAAGTTAAATTTCAGAAAAATTCTGACTGACAGGATGGAAAGATCAAAATATGAAAGTCTACTGACTTTTTTTGTCTCTGATGCTTTTTGCAACACCTAAGAGTGGATGTGTGCCAGAGAAGTCTGAAATTGACTATGAAATTGAGGGAATTAAGGATTTCCGATATTTTTTTACTATAAATGAAGCAGGAACGTTTCCATGGCCAAGGCAGTATGTTTGTATTTTTCCCCATTTCAACAATATTTTGACCATGTCAAGGCCAAGTTCATCATTTCACTTACTCAGTTTCATTATTGCCTGAAGTAATGAGAGCAGAGAGAAAAAATGCTGGAGATGGTCCAGACCACAGCAAGTCAATGCAAAATGATGAAGGACAGACGTTTCAGGGCTTGTTTGTATTTTGTGTCTGCAAACTGCTTTTGCCTCTGTAAGTCAAGTTATCCATGGCCTCACTCAGGCAAAATTCCCAAGGATTTCAAGGGGAAATATGACTGCAGATGGGCAGGCTGCATTTGAAGGCAATGTCTCAGAGCACAGATGTAACAGAGAATCATAGAATGGTTTGGGTTGTAAAGGTGAGATCATCATCATTTGGGTTGTAAAGGTGAGATCAAAGATGATCTCAACCCAACCACCCTGCCACGGACATCTTCCACTAGACCAGGTTGCTAAAAGATCCATCCAACCTAGCCTGGAACAAATCCAGGGATGGGGCATCCACAAATTTTCTGGGCAACCTGTTCCAGTGCCTCACCACCCTCACAGTAAAGAACTTCTCCCTTGTATCTAATTTAATACTACATAAGATATAAAAATAAATTAATATGTCTCCAACACAGTGACAGCAAGACGGTCACTGTCTTGCCGTGCATCAATAACAAGTGCTGTCAGTGCTGGAAGTGGAAACATACTAAACCCAGCCAGTGCTACCACTGCCTTGCAGACAGACTTCCTATGACACCACCACCTGGATTCGTGTGTTCAGATTTCTTACTCGGAGACTGTCCTCTCTGCTCAAACCCGGGAGAGTTTAACCTGGATCTAAATGTGGCTTCTCACATTTCTTCTCTTGTCCACCTCACTAGTTCCCTTCAGCGCATTTCTGTGTTACTCTGAATCGCTGTGTGATTTCTGTGTGTCCTTCTCAGAGTAAGCTTTGAGTGAGAAACTCTGCTCGGGTCTTCCACTAAAGCAGTGGGAGCTGCAACTGCTGTGAGCAAGACTTGAGGGGAGTGCTCGTGGCCCTGCTTCATCCCCTCACCTTCTGGCAGTCAACAGGTGTGAGATTTTTAAACCCCCTTGTCAGCCACAGGCTGTCTCTTGTGTGCACCAGCTGCTGCGGACTGCGCTGAAATCCTCTCGGCACTTACAGAGCTTATGCCCAGCACGGGTCCCCGGCACAGCAGGCTGGCACCGGGGGGCCTCGGGCACAGCCCAGCACTCCCATGCCTCTGTGGGAAACTCCCTCAGAGCTTTTTCTTACCAAGATGAGAGGAGTAGTGGCCTAAAGAACGAAAGAGAGTTCATTTTTTGGTGATTACATAAATGTTTTGAGCACCTTTGTAAATAATGCATGTGCTGAGGGAATGGGAATACAGCACAGCAGGGAGGGGTGTCAAAGAAAACAAACAAGTGCTTTAAAACAAAAGACTCGGAATACAGTGGCAAGGAAATCAGTCATAGGAGGGCCAAAATTAATTCACCAGAGCAAGGACAAAAGCCCAGAGCCATTTCAGAACCAATCGTTGGTGTATTATTATTATTATTGTGTGTGTATTTAGCATGTTTAAAGCTGATCTGCTCATAAATTGCTCTGTAGCTCCCTCTAATGACAACTCTACCAAAACTGGGCAACGGGAGGCAGAGAACAATAAAACTTCTGTGCTCTTGTTGCAGCACAGAATCGTACAACCACTGAATGGTTTGGGTTGGAAAGGGCCTTAAAAATCCTCTAGTTACAACCCTTCTGCCGTGGCAGGGACACCTTCCACTAGACCAGCTGGCCTTGAACACTTCCAGGGATGGGGCATCTACAACTTCTTTGGGCAAGAGATCAAAAAATAAAAAAAGGCTGATACAGTCAATCCTCAGGCAGATTTCTTTGCAGCTACAACAGAGGTACTGCCTAATCGAGAAATGTGTTGCTGATTCCAGAGCAAATTAAAATAATCGGATAATAGGGAGACTAAAAAAATAATGACATGATCTAGCAATGCACAAACAGCAATGCCAGACCATAGGATCACTTAAAATATAACATCCATACTGAATTAGTTGAAAATTAATTATAGAAGTCTGTATATTACAATTCAATGAGAAGCTGTAATTCCTCCTGTGTAGATGAAAATGTACACCAAATCTTGCAACACATCAGTGAGAATTTCCACACTAATATTTTTTGACATTTTGCACTGCTATAGTCACTGTGAACAGCCCAGAGATCAGCACAGTCCAAAGGGGGTAAAGTCTCTCCGGTTTCCAGTTCTGAAAATTATTTTAGTTGTGAAATCTTCAGGAAGGTAGATATGAGAAAAAGCTGTAACAAAACAATCTCTTACATGTGAACAAGTGATACTAGTAAAAGCCATGCTGTATTTGCACACACATACCCCTTTCTGTCCAATGTATTTCTCTCATATGGATATCAGGAACATTTAGTTTGTTTAAGGGTTTTTGTGTGTCAATTCCAACCTACCTTTATCCACAGCAATTATTTTTTTTAGGCGAAATTAATATTCCATACTGTCACTTATTTTTAATGCGGACTTCGATACAAAGACACTTGTTTCAGAGTACAAAGGAAGAGTCTTAATGGACAATAGGTTGGATACAGAGCAGAACAGCATCTGGAAACTAGTGGAAAACATTATTTCACAGTTCATTGAGTATAATTCCCAAATAATTAATTTATTTATGCAGCAAAATACTTTAAGACAACCACTGAACATTCTAATACACATTGATTTACCTCACAGTGAGGTAGAAAGCATTTCACTTAACAGGGAGGTCTGTGGCTCAGCTGATACAAGTCCCAGAGTGACCAGTGGCAGGGCCTTGAAAGGAACCTGAAGTGACATGTAGTGAAGGACTCATTCAAATAGGAATATTTTGGTCCACAGAGGCCACATGTAGAATCACAGAATCATAGAACTCTTTAGGTTGGAAAGGTCTCTTAGTTCATCAAGTCCAAATGTTAAAGTAGCACTGCAAGCTCCACCACTAAACCATATCCCCAAGTGCCACATCTTTCAAATACCTCCAGGATGCTGACTCCCTGAGCTGCCTGCTCTAGCCTGTCTGGCTTGACACTCCTTTTGGTGAAGAAATTTTTCCTACAATATGCATGTTCTTTTGCTAAGAAATATGTAATTACTGCCTACCATTCACCCCCACGTGACTTTTTTTGCCACTTTTGGATGTTAACATCCCATTTGCACTATAGTGGGATGCTTCGTTTAACCATAAATGTATTCAGTTAGAAATCATTCTGGTTTTGAAAAAAAAAAAATACTTATAGTCAAGACATTTTAAGAGACTAATTTCTGCTTTAGAAGTCAGACAGGTGAACAGTTCAACCAAAAGGGGCTAAGGAACAGAGCACAGACAAAAGGAGTCAGGCAGCTGAGAGCAGTAACCCCTTAAGCCAAAGCCACAGCAGAAAGGTCATTACATTATCTCTTTAGTGCACATACGGTCCTCATGTAAAAAGCTTCTGTCCCATCTGTGAGGTTGCTCTACCAATATATGTTAATGACATGCTGGGACATCATTTTAACTGCAGAGCTGATTTTCTCCAAACTCTTCATTTGGTCATTACCAGCTTTCCTCTTCTCCAAAATAAAACAGCATGGGGTACCACTGAGCCAATTCAGGCCTGTAGCAACTGCATTGATGAGTCCTTACAATGTTACATATTTGGAAACTGCAGAATGAGGTAAAACAGAAGTAGCTTTAAGATTACTTCAATGCACATCCCCCTGCTTTCCTTTAATTTTCAGAAAGATTCTGTCCTTAGACTCAGCATAAGTATTAACATTTACAGAACACCAGTAATAACTGAAGTATTCACCTTTAACATGTTTTCACCATTTTTTATCAGAACTATAGAAATTAAATATTTGCCAGCAGGGAAATCTGGACCATCATTCTGTACTTTTTGAACATAGGTGCAGCATCTGTTCTTCTCCAATGACAGGGAACTTTTCCCAAACTCCATCAAAGATGATATGCAATAGCCATGGGTGTCAGCCAATTCTCACAGTACCCTGGACACCAACCCTAGGGCACCAAGGATGAGTTGAGTTCTCTTGAGTCATTCCTGACTCAAGCCTCTCTGATGGTAGCTCTTCCACTACTTCCACCCTTTGACTAAACAGAGAGGCGTGGGAGACCTCAGTGGTGAAGAAAAGACAAAAGACCTCAGTGGTGAAGAAAAGTGTCACTGGATACATCAGACTTCTGTGTGCCTGCAGCCACCAATCCACACACCTCACTTGGTTACAGTCCTACGTTTTCTTTGTTCAGGTTTTTTCCACTAATGTAGCAGTAAGTATTGGCTTTTTGTGGCCACATTTGGGTAGTGGGGGGCTATGGGGAGGGGGGGTCTTTTGTGAGAAGCTGCCAGAAACTTCACCCTCTTGTGTCTGTGAACATCTGACTACTCCTAACTAGAAGTAGATAGCATGGATTCTGTAACTCATAAAACTTTCAGTCATCTCCAAAGTCAGGATGACATATACCTATGTTAGGTACCTTTTTCTTAATGCAAGCATTTCCTTTTCCCCATTAGGTTTACAGAATTCATTTTTATTTTTACTTTTAAAATGCAGGTTTGGGAGTTACTTAAAAGTTGTTTTTCCTCAATATGTTTCAAGTTTTAAGGCTGTGCATGGAAGAAGAATAAGGAATAAAACTAAACACTGAGTGTACAAAGAGAACAACTGTTTTTAATTTTTTCTGTTGCAGCACTGGAGGAAGCCTCTGGGAATAAATGCCTGCTTTTCCTCTGAGTTTCACTTAAACTTTGGAGTTTGAGGTTTTGGGTTTCAGAAGGTTGTACACTTTGATAAGTCAATATTAGTGTAAGCATTTGAGACAGGGAATCAGAACATCTGGTTTTGATACCTGCACAATCCTTTGGTGCAGTCATGGAGCGTCTAGGTACAATGAGGGCTACCCTGCAGCTTCAACAGAACAGCAAGTCTCAACTACAACACCAAGTCTTAGCTCAGCTAATGAAACACTAAACACACAAACACAAGTTTATCTATTTTGTTGGGGGTTAGCACCTGTGGCTCGGGCACTAGTTCACAAGGTATAACAAAAATCTTGCCTGAGCATTCAGTAAGACAGACTAAAAAGGTAGAGAGGCAGCGAAGGAAAAACCAACCCAGCAGACAACTGTCAGATAAGAGGCAGATGTGAGGAAATAATGCAACCGAGTTGTCAGGACATCATCTATAAGCAACTTAGCCAGCATGTCTGAGATTGAGGGTGCAGAGTTACCATAAGCCCATCTGAACTCACTGTCCCTTCTGCTCAAAGCAAGCAAGCAAGCAAGCCTACTCTTTTGATTGTAGAGCTCAGAAGAAATACCTGGTCAAATATGCCAGACAATACAAATTAGCAAGAATTCCTCTGACTTGACTTCTACTAAACAAACTAAAATTTAATACTTCTTTTATATAATCTTTCTCAGAATAGACTATTGTGAAGCACAGAATTCTTGTTTTACAACACTGAATCCTAAATGGTCTTCAGGGGTTTTTTTACACAATTAATTTACTCATTAATGTAAGACCAATCATTACCAGTAACATTACACGTGTTCATATTCTAAAGGTTACATCCCATATGATTTCTCTGATCTAGAGATAAGCAACATACTGATATACCAAGACAGCTACTCAGACACTCTTAACTATGCTGAAGACAAAGGATTACTGAAACTAGTAATTCTTGCAAGAATCTCTCCCCAAATATCAAATGGAATTGAGTTGTAACCTGCGACAAAAATGGCCTTTTCTGACAAACACCTCCAAGTTCTCTGCAGAAGACTACTTTTAGTTTGATTGAATGAATGCTGGTAACAATGCACTTTAAAAACATGACTGGGCATTCCATACAACTAACCACTTTTTCCTGTAAAAAGATGAAGGTAAGTTTGTATTGCACATATGGCCACAGCTAACATCCTTCTATAATCTTGATTGTTCCCACTTCGTACTTTCCCTTGAGCATTCTTTATGAGAAGGATTGAAACCAGTGCCCTTCCACGAGTACACAGAAGAGATTCTTCTCCAAGGATAGGGATCATACAAAAGGAACTGCCTAGAAGTTCATACAGAAGCATTTTCTCAATCATCTATGATCTATTAAAGTAACAGCCTTTAAAAAGATAGAGAACCTAAAAGTTGAATATTTTGAGTATTCAACCCAAGTGTAATGAAGGCATGCTGCAAAGTCAGGAAATGATTTCACTATGCTGACTTTCATTATTAAATATTTGCCACTGCAGTATTTCCTAACACCTGGGAAGTAAAGAATGACTGTATGATTCTGTGCTGTCCTGAATGAGTCACTTTTACTGGCTTTTAATTAATGCCACTCTTTCTACACTGAACTGCAGCCACAGGACATACGTAGCAAGTCACAGAATGCATTTGAATTATTCATATAGACATGGTAGGAAGGCAACTCTTTCACTTAATAAACAGCACTAAGAAGTCACCTGAGCATAGAGCTTTAAATACCTTTGCCCTTCCTTACCGAAATCCTCTTGAAAGACAACAAAGATAAAAGTACAAGCTTCAATCAAACCAATCTGAAGCTCTCTGGTTGGAGTTTACACTTGGAGACTTTTTTATTATTAATTTAACACTAACACCTTCATACCCTAAACCCCTATTTAAAACAGCTTGTCTAGGCATAATTCAGCTGGAGAGGAATTCCTTCTTCCTTGTGCTGCCTCCACTTAAAATCTACATTCCTTCTGAATTATAAAGTACTTACATGTTTTTAACAGATAATACACAAATCACACAAAGGCCAGCATCCTAAGTAACAGTGCATAAATTCTCGTTTTCTTTCATTTACATCTGACCTGTGCTTCTGAAAGAGATGGGAAATTTAGACTAACCTTGCTTAGCGATGACTGAGGCTGATGACTGGGAAGTTGAAGCTTTCAAAGCAGACCTCCTGGGTAATTTTGTATTTCTTGTTGCCAAAGATACTTAAAAGATACTATGTTGAACACAAAAGTTTTGTTCTTGGCTTGAACAAAAAAAAATTATGGCCAACACCAGGTTGGGTTTCTTTTTATTGTTAAAACATTAAAGCATAACATTTCACCAAATACAGGAAATTTAGGGGTTGTCTGACATTACAAACATCTGGATCATCAAGAGAAAGTGTTGAGCTATACATAGTCTGATGTTAATCTATCAATTTAATGTATATTAGTACATGATTAAAACATGGCCAAAATACAGAATCACAAAATAAGTACCTTGATGCTTCTAAATCTGAGACAAGTCAGAGAACTGAGTGCAATAAATTTCCAGCAAATGTCTGTACACTCAACCTCAGGGCAGAATTATTCCAGGAATATTGGTAGTTCCTCATATTCTGGCTCATTCACATTCAATTTAGCGAGAATTTTGATTTGAGAACTTGATAAAAACATTTTTAAAAATACAACATTTAACAAATGTGAAAAAAGAAGTTGTCTTCACAGGAAAATATGGATTGCTTGCCACTCCAGTCCTTAATTGCCTATATGTTTTACAAATCTTTACAAAACTAATTTGTATCCATTTTGGTTTCAAAAACATAGTACATCTGAAAAATAAAATATGACTCTACTGATGGGTAATACAAAGACATGAACACGCATTTAAAATTACTTTAAAAAGTAAATCTTTCCAGTAATACAGCTATAAGACAAGTTAAACATAGTACAATAAACCATGCATCTTCTGACTTGTCAGATCAGCTAAACTACTCGGTTAACATACAGTAACACTTTTGAACACTTCGTAAATTCAGCTTTTCTAGCACAAGGAAAAAAAACAGATTAAATTTGTTCTTCAAGTGGTTCAAGGCTGTCCAACTGTTTTTTAGGTGTATCATCACTATGACGGCTTTGGCAATGGGTTAAATGTTTCTTAAAGCCTCGGGGAAAATTTGATTCAAAATTACAACGGGGACACTTCAACAAACTTTGACCATGAGCAGCAACATGATTTTTAAGAAGAGACTCCAAGAGAAAAGCTTTGCCACATATTTTACATTTGTATGGGCTTTGAACATTATGCTTGTTAACTAAATGGTGCAAGACAGCACCTTTTTTCATTGCACGACAGCAACAAATTTTGCAGTAATACTTTCCCTTGCCACGCTTCATGTATTTTGCTATTTCTTCCTCGGAGATGAAAGCCTCTTTCTCTTCAGTAAACTGAAGCACACACTGTGGCTGCGTAGGAGTCGTTGCATCCATTTTGCTCTCTTTGCTGTAATCAGATGACTCCATATCATACTGGTCTTGGTCACTGTTGGATTCTTGTTCCTTTATCTCCATTGAGTCCACTGCTGTTTTTCCACACTCACTGCTATTTAGTTCAGAATCTGAGTTCTCCTGGCTCTCCTTCTTGGGCTTCTTTTTTGGGCATGAATATAACATGTGTTCAGGTGATTCTTTGGCTAATATTGATTGTTCATCCTGTGCGAATAAATCATCCAGTGGTTTCTGATCATCTAAAGTGTGTGAGAGAAAGTCACTCTCACCAGACTCACTAGGTGTTTGGGGCTCAGAGAAAAAGCCCGAAGCAGACTTGTGAGGCTCGGAAAACAGGATGTTCTTATGGATTTCAGAAGGTACAGTAGTTTCAGCATGTCTCTGGACATCAGAGGATAGAGCAGCAGCAGGCTTCTGCATCTCAGAAAATACAGCATGCTTTTGAACATCAGGGGAAACAGCAGATTTGTGGCAGTCTGTGAAAACACCTTGCTTGAGTGTCTCAGGAGAAACAGGAGTAGGTTTCTGGGACTCGGTAAAGAGGCCATGTTTCTGAACTTCAGGAGATGTGGATTTCTGAGACTCTGGAAAGGAAGTAGACTCCTGAACTTCAGAGGAAATGGAAGTGAGTTTCTGGGCTTCAGAAAACAGGGCATGCTTCTGGACTTCAGAAGAAACAAGAGCGGATTTCTGGCCTTCAGAACACAGAGCTTGTTTCTGACCTTCAGTAGAAAGGGCAGAAGTAGACGTCTGATTCTGGGGCTCAGAAAAGACAGCACGTTTCTGGACATCAGTAGAAGCAGTAGGATTAGATTTACGAGTCTCTGGGAACAATACCCTTTTCCGAGGTTCAGGGAAATGAGCCCGTTTCTGAATCTCAGATGAAGCAGCAGAGGTGGATTTCTGAGTGTCAGAAAAATACATAGATTTCCGTGACTCAGAGAGTTTCCAAGATTCAGGAGATACTGAAACACCAGGCTTACGGACCTCAGGAAAGAAAGAAGGCTTCCAAGAGTCAGAGGAAACACTGTGACTAGACTTTCGAAGCTCAGGAGAAACAGGGGGGGAATGCTTCCATGTGTCAGGGGACAGAACAGGTTTCCAGCCTTCAGGGTAAACAGATGAGATGGGTTTCCAGGGCTCAGAAGAAACAAGAGTGGACTTCTGGGATTCAGAAAAGGATGTAGACTTACACGAATCAGAAACAAGCCTCCTAGGTTCTGGCAACACAACCGAACCAGGCCTTCGGGACTCAGGGGCAGGCCTCCGGGATTCTATGGACACCGACATGGCAGGCTTTGAAGCCCAGGGAGAAACTGCGGAAGACTTCTGCACTTCGTGAGGTGAAGACCTCCAGGGCTCAGGGGAAACAGTTGGACCAGGTCTCCATGACTCTGGTGAAACTGCAGAAGCAGGCCTCCGGCTTTCAGGAGAAGAAGCAGAAGCGGGCCTACGCATTTGAGAGGGATGCCTCCGTGGCTCAGGAGACCCAGCTGGGGCATACCTCCGTGGTTCAGGGGACGCTGCCGGAGGAGGTTTCTTTGGCTCTGGTGACACAGCTGGGGAGTATCTGCGGGGTTCTGGAGACACAGCAGGAGAATGGCGCCGGGGCTCAGGTGATATGGCAGGGGAATGCCGACGGGGTTCTGGAGACATTGCTGGGGAGTGCCGACGGGGTTCTGGAGACATGTCTGGGGCTGGCTTCTGTGGGTCGGGGGACACAGCAGGAGATGGCTTCTGTGGGTCAGGAGACACAACAGGAGATGGCTTCTGTGGGTCAGGAGACACAGCAGGAGATGGCTTCTGTGGGTCAGGAGACATAGACGAGGCTAACTTCTCAGATGAGGCTTCTGGATCGGGAGACGTGACCTGGGCTGACTTTTCTGGATCTGGAAACACAGTCTGGACTGACTTCTCTGGCTCTGAGGAAGTCACCTGAGCAGACTTCTGGGGCTCTGGAGACACAGAGGATTTCTGAAGCTTGGGGGAAACAACAGGTTCAGATTTGGGGAGTTCAGGAGAAAGGGCAGGTTTGCGTGACTCAGGGGAAAGGGTAGGTTTCTGTGGCTCTAACGTGACACTTTTTTTGGACGAATCTGAATCTCCTTCTACCTGTTGCTCTTTCTGCTCTTCGTTCCACCTCTCAGGTGCTGCATGCTGTGCTTTGATGTGATAATATACGTTGCAATACATCTTGCTGGTAAAGAAACATTTATGGCAGTGAAACAGTTTTGCACTTTTTTGATAAAATATAAGTTTACCCAGACCAGCAGCATCCATTTCATCACAATACTCTGGGTGAACGGTACCCATATGAATTTGTATGTTTTCATAGTCAGTTCCCCTGAAGCTGCAGTAGTCACATTCCAAGCGCTCTGTGGTTTTACGTAGTATCTGCAACATGTCCATTTTTCTATAGGCAGTAACAGTTTCCACAGCACTGCACCTTTTAAAGAGGAATTTTCAGCTCCTGCAACAAAGGAAAAAGATCTGTATAGTTATCCATCCATGTTAATTTCAACTCTGTCATTCCTAAATAACCACATGGGCTTTTCCTTGCTCACCCCCACTCCCTTTTTAGAAAGCACAAATTTTGCACAGATACTGACTACTTCATAGAGAAATCCAAACATAGGTGTCACCAACTTCTGAAAGTCATTTTGCATCAGTAAAACTTAAAAAAAACAATGTTTATATTTAACTATAGGCCTTCCTACCTATGTAAAAAAACTGGAAACAAATGATAAAAAAAGGACCCAGGTGATGAAGAGCAAAGTTTGAATTTCATTTGATAAATGTGACTTGTTTTCTACATTGTCTTCTCTTCCCATTTTTTATGTGCTTTTATTGACATTGTATTATTTACATTATACATGTAAACTGAAAACAGAAAGTACTTTGGAAAGTACTTGAAACACTGCCACTGAGATAAGGCCATTTAAAAATGCATCTCTGTCATTAAATTTCAAAACAAATCAGTTTTTGACAAAGACCAAAAAAATTCAAGAAAACAGCAGCCTAAAGCCTAGACTGTTTTCATCTGTCAAATACTGACTTCCTTTCACTAATTGCATGAAAAAAAATGATGCTGATCATAAAAACTTCATCTATTATGAAAAGGACTTTCCTGTTCCATTATTTCATCTGTTGCCCCAATAACAACAAAAATACTACTGAAGAAAAACAGCAGGGTGTTTTTTCCCAGTTGGTATAGTTAACAGTCCGCTGTATCCAGAACATTGTTCTCCTCAACCCAATGATGGGAATTTCTCAAAATTAATGGTTTTTGGCAAGACTTTAAAAAAAACAATATAACAAAAACAAAAAAAAAACCCCAAAAACCTCCAAAATCCAACCAAAACCCCCCAAATGCATATTTCTAACAGAATTTAACCAGATTAGCTACTACAATAAGCAGAAAACCAAGTCTAGCCATATTCTGTAAGCTATATCGACATAAAAGTGGAAGGTAAAAAGGACATTTAAGTGAAATGCACGCACTTTTTTCCTGTAGGTTGTAATTAAACAGTTGTTACATGATTAATCATGCTAAGCTATCAAGCTAATTTTGGGGGGTCTTGTAAAACACACTGCTTCAAAACACTCAAAATTGTTGTTTTATTTTAACATTAATTTACCTGTCTAAATATATATTAGACTAACAAGTCTAAAAATATGCATTCAAAGCAAGTTTTCTTAATTTATTCCTAAAGCATTTTCCCCCTGGTTTCTTATGGAAATGAGGCTTACACAAACACTTTGCCCTACAGTCAATGCCAATCAAACCGGACAAAGCAATCCAGCCTTACTTTGCATTTCTACACCTTTCATGAAAATCAGGAACTAGAGAATGCAAGCAATGCCTCCACTGAGGCAGAATATGTCACTTAGCAGCGACTTCTTCTGTTTAGTCTCTCCACAAATAGTCTTGAAACATTCAGAGCAAGCACTGTCTGATGCAGCTTGTAATTAAGGAAAAGGGGATGGAATTAAAAATACTACAGCAGTGAGCAGTTTCGGGCTTGGGGCAGAGACAGAATGAAAGCAAATTAGCAGTGCTGCTAAAGGATGAGATGGATACAGCAAAAAATCAGGAAAGAAGGATTGGCTGAGGAGCAAGAGGGCACAAATCCTTAAGAAATAGAGGTTCACTAGCTCAACTGCTTATGGAGCAACTCCTTTGCATGCACTGTGCATACACACTTCACTTTAAGTCACAGGAACACGTAGATTTCCAATTGGGAAGCATGGTGGAACCTCATACAGAGCTTTAAGAAGGATCCTGCTTTACAACCATGAGGCAAATGAACAGCATCCGACCACAGCCTAGTTACAAATGAGAAGTAATTACTCTGCTCTACAAACATTGAATTGGAAGGACCTTTGAGGTATAAGGTGCAGTTTCCCAGCACTGCTGGCAGCCATACAAAAGACACCCGAAATTGTAGCCCACACCACATTCAGTCTTCACCCAAAACACTTCCCAGCATCTTACAATTAATTTTTTATGTCTGTAAAAGATGAAAACAAAACAGAAAGATGACAGCAGTGCTCAGTGAACTGTACTTCTGCAACAGAAAATAACTTGCCAATTGTAAAAATCCATAGCACATCATGTCTTTGAAAGACCTTCAAATATTTATGAATTACAGTTTATGTTTTGTTTGCAGGACTCGGGACAATGGGAGGAAAGAAAGATTTAAATTTGAAAGCAAAAATTTCTGAAGTGCTGATATGAGCGAAATAAAAAGGTTTTGTTTTTTTTTAATCAAATCACAGCAGAACATAATTAGGACAATAAAGACATACTGCAGTCATCACGTTTTTAGACTTGAAAGGAAATTTGTCAATTCCAAAACTGGTTGTAATCCTGAATTATCCATTTTCTTTTCAGTAGAAAACCAAAAAAGGGCTTTTCCAACTTGAATTTATCACAGTTTATAACAAAGTTTACCAGAAAATCTTTTCTACTCTTCATAATTTCCCAGTTCTTCGCATGTCACCTGTTGCCCTTGCTGCAGTTTTTTGTTATTGACTGAAATACACTTCAGCCCCCTCCCACCCTTTTCTTTTATTCAGTTCTACCTTACTTTATGATGAAAATTTCCACTTTTTTTCCAAATACAACAGTTAGAAAAAGTCAGTGGCTCCCTTCCACAAATTGTCCAAATTGCTGCTAAGCTTTTTTGACCATGAGATTATTTTGGAACCAAAGAAGTTACGGGCACAGTCCACATATCTGAAAGTCTTGACAGTTAAGTCTTTTGCATAAGAAATAACATTAAAGAGCTGAGGGCACTTTCTCTCACATTGCCATCACTCACCATTTTTAGTTTTGTAACTCAACCCACTGTATCTGGCAGTCACTGAAGTAACTGCCTCTTCTGCTGAAATCTCTACTTGAGGTATCCTACTGAGCAAGGCGACTCGTCGTTACTGCAGCACCTTAGGCCACAAGTCCATGGAATAGTAAATCTAGTTTTAGAATAGCTACTGAGATCAGTAACAAACTTAAAGAGCACTGAGCCCCTACTAACTCACGTCATCAATTTAAATTTGTTGAAACACTTCTGAAAGAGTGAACTCTGAGATGTTACTGGTTCACTTAGCATAGATCTAAACAGCTAGTTTGAAAGATTTTCCTGTCAAGCCCTCCAGATTCCTTCTCAATATTGAGCTCCAATGCCACTATCCCTACATGGTTTTGGTTGCTGCCCTCCTCTGTACTCAGGTTTATCACACAGATGACTCTGCTTCACACTGCTCTTTCCCATCAGCTCCTGCATCAGAACTTGCTCTGCACTGGATCCTGGCTCACCTAGATGGGTGAAAGTGCAAGGAACAACATGTCACTGTTTTCTAAAGAGTCCCACACCAGCAGAGCCAGCCAGCCTAGAAACCATATGCTCAGTAACCAGGCCCCCATGGCCTTGGTCCTGCATGAACTGTGATGTAATCAGTGCTCAGCAGCATCTTTTCGGCAACACCAAGAGAGATGGACCATGCTCCCTCTGTGTAAATGCATTATTAGAGACATTAAAGGGAACTAGCTCTTCTGCTGCTGCAAATCAAACCCATAAAAAGGTTTTATTAAATAAATGGTGTGATTTTGTCAGGGTGCTCCATGTGCACTGCAGAGAACTGGACCAAGTACTAAATCCCAACATCGTTCTAGTCCTCTGAAGCTCCTTGAGGAAAGTATGAATTTCAGGATGAAGATCAAATTGTCATGAGCAACAGCTTCTCCATGAAATAAAGCAGAAGACAGATGGCCACTGGAGTATCTCCTAAGACTTCTTGAATACTCCTAGGAGGACAAAGAAGCTGCCACCTCTGCAAGTACAAATAACTGCTGTGCAGGCCCGAGGCCACTTTGTTTAGTTGAACTCTCTGCCAGGCCATAACTGTTTTGTAAAAAGGACACCTGAGCCTTCCCCTGTTCAAACTCTCAGTTACCAGGATGTGCAGTGCAGCCGTGACTGTAACTGAGGCTGTGCTGCATGCCACTGTAACACTACAAAGCACAACACATACCTTAATTGCTCTTTCTGCATTCCCTCCTACTTTTCTCACTTTCCATGGCTGCAACACTGAGAAAACAAATACAGAAGCAGACAAACAGAACTAATTATCTGTTCTGAGAATACACTGATGCAGAAGCCTAAAGCCCAGCATTTATGCCTGTCCTGCATCCACATCCTGCCTCCAAGACAAAATACTGTGGTTCAACTAAGATTCTGGGGCTTGCAATACTAAATTTTAATTAAGGCAGCCAAGACTTATTCAGAGTCTTCCTAAGACATGACATTTCCCACTGAAATCTACCTGAACAGGTAAGTGCTTCTGGCTAAAAGCTCACTATATCCTAGATATCAAGCACAGTAACAGCATCAGCACCAACTCAGCTCTTAGCTGACTTGAAGTGACCCAGATCAGTGTCCATCACTCAGTTTAAAGCTGCCTGAAGAGACACAAATCTCAGCAGTGGGACCACCGGTCCCTACTGCTTCTCCATCAGACACCTCTCCCAACCCCTCTTCTTTCACACATGTTTAGAACCTACATACAGAGGTTTCTACCACCAACTCTCTCCTCTCTCCACTGAGATGCTGAAGATCCTTACACCAGTTTCTGTCTTCTACATTGCAGTTCTGTCCATAATCTCCTCCACAAGATGAAGAACAGAAAAACAGCATGGGGAAAGGATTGGTAACAAGGGCATGTATTTACCTGAGAAAAGAACAACCATCACTGCTTTTCTTGATTTGTTCTTAGCAGCCAAGAGGCTAAAGTCACAATTTGGCAGAAAGAAGAAGTATCCAGGAAGTCAGAGGCAGTGAGATAACCACAAATTCAACCAAAAGTTGGTTATGAGTATCGCAAGGCAGCCACAGAGTGAAGTCAAATAGTATCAGAATTTTCTGTTGAGCTCATGTTAAACCAAGCAATAGGAGTGTCCTAAGCTAATGCACAGAGAGGAGAGACCTCCTGATGTCTTCCCTGCCAACACATCCAGCCATGTCAGAGGTGGTTCCTGGTGGTTCTGCATCCCATCTTCCACGAGGATCCCACTTAAGATTAAGACATACTTCCTACAGACTCTCAAAAACCTCCCAGTGGAAGAAAAGTGGAAAAATGCAGAGGAGATACCTACATATAAGAAGGAATCCATGCAGAGGATGGCACAACATGACTGTCAGCGAACAAGATGTGTCTACTTTTTAACTCCATTCCAATTTCATAGTTACAAGTCTTCCAATCATTCCTGGTAATTTTTAATAAACACATTGTACACTTAGCATTGCAACATTTAATATATACCTGCATTTTTCCTCTACAGAAGATAAGCAGTGACTGTCCAAGGGAAGCAACGAAGGACTCAAAGCTAAAGATCTAGACTGTCTGTGAGCACAGAAAATTAGATTTCTTTTAACATTACATGAAGAAATTCAGAGCACAGCAACAAGTAATCTACCACATCATTGTTCAAAATCAGGCTGTCTTGGTTCTCAGTGGCAGAAGAATCTATAACTCTTTTCCTCTCAATAAACAATCAAGCCTGGCGAAACACAAGCAGATAGAGGATATGCAACATACTTTAACGCCACCAACACAGCTGGGAAAATGATCCAGAAGAAAGCCCTGTGATTTTCTGCAATGCACTACAATCACACATAGGATTCCCTATATCAGTCACTGCACAGGAAGGATCACTGTTTATTTTCATCAGCTTTAGAAGTTGCTTCCAAGCAAACAGTTCAGTCCTAACCTCTGTCAGCGAGGAGGGTCAATGGCAAATTTGTTCCCAGCAAAAGAAAGCTAAGTAAGCAAGATAGAGCGGCATCATTGCCTCTGCTAGCAGGAACAGATCCAGACTTTTGCTGGATTTAAGCAAAAGGAAAAAGTACATGTTCTTGCAGTGCCAAAAAGTAAATGGCAGTCTGGTGGCAGCATGATGCTTCTCTTGAAGCTACATCCCTGTGTTGTGACTGACAAAGAGAAGTTTAGCTCCCAGAGGAAGCTGCACACAAACATCCCAGTGGGGCAGAGCAGGCACTTCCCAAAGCACTAGGCAGGTAAGGGCATCACCTCCAAGGCACCATGAACAAGACAGGCAGCCCTATGCTCCTGCTAGTCCATAACTGTCCACAGTATCTGACTACAACCTCACATTTGAACTCCCAGCTACCAGCCAGTCTATTCAGGCTAAGTTCCATCAGCAACAATTGCTGAACAAGGTCTTTAAAATTACACAGCTACACAAGGCACAAACACTCCAACCCAACAGCCACTGAAACAGTAAGATATGCTAAGAACATGGGAGGCACCAGATTCAGGCAGGAAATGCTGTATTATGAAGTTCCATGTTTGCAGGAAAGGTCCAAGTCAGGGGAAATCTACAAAGTGACAATACTTGATGCACATGCAGATGACTTCAGAAAAACAAAACATCCAGAACTGCAGCAATTTTGCAATATTTCAGTCTTTGTTAAGAGAATGACAAATCTACACAACATTAGTTCTCAATACAAGATGTAACACCAGTCTAAATTGCAGAGTAAAATCAATGTACCTTTGACAGATTCAAGATAGAAGAAATTAATTCCACGTACTTCTGACATAGCTTTCTAACTCCAAGTTCAGAATTCCACTTAGTTGGCTTCCAAAAACAGCCCCAAAAATCTTACTGCTGCAGTGCTGTACCTGAGCTAATGAAGTGCCACTAGACCCACTAGAGCACTACAATCTAGTCAAGAACAGAATTAAGGTTGTGAAACTTGGTGATAACATGCTAAGAATTCCATTTGCACTACCATGAAAAAATATGGGGTTCAAGGGAAGATTACGGAAGACAAATATGAAATCCAAAGTTTCTATATTCCTCACTTGCAAAAAATTCATAGAATCACTGAGGTTGGAAAAGACCTCTGAGATTATCGAGCTCCAACCTATGAGTGAACACCACCTTGTCAAGTAGACCATGGCACTCAGTGCCACGTCCAATCTTTCCTTAAACACCTCCAGAGACCATAGCTCCAACACCACCCTGGACAGTCCATTCCAATGTCTAGTCACTTTCACAGTTAAGAAATTCTTCCTAACGTCCAATCTAAACGTCCGTTGGTGCAATTTAAAATTACGTCCTCTCGTCCTGTCACTTGTTGCCTTGGAGGAGAGGCCGACCCCCACCTGGCTACAGCCTCCTTTCAGGTGGTTGTAGAGCGTGAGAAGGTCCCCCCTGAGCCTTCTCCTCTTCAGGATGAAGAGCCCCAGCTCCCTCAGCCACTCCTCACAGGACATGCACTCCAGAACTGTTGTGAGCCTTGGTTCTGCACCTGCTTCTCTGCTCCCACGTGCGACGCAGCCGCTCCCGGCAGCTATTTCTGACACCGGGGAAGGGCCCGGTCCGGCGGGGACACGTCCCGTGACGAACTCGCTATCCCAGGACAGCAGACCGGCAGCGTGCTCCTCCTGCTCCTCGCTCCGCCGGCATCACTTTAACTTTCCTGCGGGGAGGGGGTGCCTGCGGGCTCGGCTTTCCCGGGGCCGCCGGCTCCCTGCTGCCCGGCCCTCCAGGGGCCGCATCCCCGGGGTCGGGGGCCACGCCGCCCGCCCATTCATCCCGCCCCTCCGGGCGCTCTCCCTCGCCGCCTCCCCTCTCCCTCTTCCCTCCCATGCGCGGCCCCGCCGGTTTTGTTCCCCCCACGCCGGCACCGGCAGCCGCCGCCGCCCCCCGCGCGGCGGGGGCTGGACAAGGGGAAGGCCCAGGCCCGATGCCCAGGGGGAGGGAGGGAAGCGCGCCGGGCCCGGCCGGCGGGAGCAGGGGGCGAGCGGGACGCGGCGCCTGCACTCA
>VZSE01012476.1:631769-731095 GCA_013398275.1 Promerops cafer | reverse complement strand
GGGGCCGGGGGCGGGGCCGGGCCGCACCGCCCTCCGCGCCCGCCGGCAGGGGGCGCTGCCGCACAGGGGGCGCGGTCCTGTCTGGGAGCCCACAGAGGGTTTGTCCAGTGCGGTGGAAATTCCAGAGTCCCAGAAACACAGAGTCACAGAGTCACAAACTAGGCTGCAGAAGACCTCTGAGATCCTCGACTATGACCAAACACCATCGCCAACAAAACCATGGCCCTCGGTGCCATGTCTAGCTTTCCTTAACACACCTCCAGGGACGGTGACTCCACCACCTCTCTGGGCAGCCCATTCCAATAACCAGTCACCCTCTGAGTAAAGAAATTCTTCCGAATATTCAACCTAAAAATCCCTTGAAGAAGTTTAAGACTGTGTCCTCTCATCCTGTTGCTGGTTGCGTGGGAGAAGAGCCTGACCCCCAAGTGGCCACAGCCTCCTTTCAGGTGATTGTAGAGAGTGAGTGGTAAGGTCTCCCCTGAGCCTCCTTTTCTCCAGGCTAAACAGCTCCTTCAGCCGCTCCCTATACACCCGCTCTATCGCTCTTCTCTGGATCTGCTCCAGCCCATTGATAACCATCCTGAATTCACGGGCACAGAAATGGACGCAGGATTCTAGGTGTGGGCTCACAGTGGCACATAGGCTACACCTCAGGTGCTGTGTCCAGTTCTAGACCCCTCAATTCAGGAATTGCTTTTTGTCTTTTGGTTTTTGCAGTGCTTTTTGTCCAGCGTGGCAAGAATGGCAGACTCACAGAACCACAGAACCAATTAAGTTGGAAAAGACTTCTGAAATTAACTCCAATCTATGACTGAACACCCCCACGTCAACCAGACCACAGCACTGGGTATCATGTCCAGTTTTTCCTTAAACAACTCCAGGGATGGTTACTCCCTGGAGGTGTTTAAGGAAAGACTGTCTGGAGACTGAGGGGCATTTTGTTAGGACAGAAGGTGGGGGTAAGCCACATTCTTGTCACTAGATCCCTTGGGGCACATTAGTGTGAAATGACACTGAATGATCAGGTTTTTTAAATAAACAATGTAGGGTTTATTACAGAACAATTTGGTTGCAAAGGAAAACAAGTATGGAGCTGTTTTGGTGGTTATTATCTATAGTAATACAACATGGTAGAATTGTAATATAAAAGTGCAACAACATCACTCAAGGACACAGACAAGGGGAAAGAGAGAAAGAGAAAGGACAAGGACAAGGACAAGGGAACAAGAGTGTGAGGATCTCACCACCCTAAGCCTCATAACAAGACTTTGTTGCTGTACAGTCTTGGTCAAAGTGGTGCTCGAATGATGAGGGAAGTCCTGAAGAAGTGGTGGGGAGGAATTGGAAGAACACATAATCTCTTGGGTTTATATTCACTCTGGGTCAGGTAAATATAAATCAGGTATCTCCTCAGGAGCAGGGAGCTTGATGTAATACTGTAGATCATGGGACACTTCGGGAGTCCTCGACACTTTCTAAGACAACACAGCTGCCCAGCACAGTTGAGTCAGTTGTCCTCCATTATGTCCCATCAGCAGAGATGAGCACGCTCAGGTCACATGCGAGTTCCCCGACGTTTCCAAGGGGGAGGAGGGGGAGCCCCACAGCTCAGGGGTTTGTGCAGGGGAGCACAGCTTAGCATGACAAGGGGCACAGTCCTCTTCACAGGATCCAGTTCCTATCTCACTCACAGCCCATCATTCACCTGTGCCTTATCAGATCAGAGGTTTAGCCATTACACAACTGAAAGTTCATCTACTCCATCTCAACCAAACACCCTGGTGTCTCCACAAATGAGGAATGTTTTGAGTCATTGTCTCTTAACAGTTCAGTCTCTCACACGTCCTCATTGCTCTCTACATCTTCCAGAGGAGGGAAGCGGAGGGAAAGATGCTAAGCTTTTCTCCCTGGTACCCACTGAGAGGACGTGTAGGAATGGCTCAGAGCTCCTTCAGGGAAGGTTCGGGCTGGACATTCGGCAGCATGTCCTTACCAAGAGGGCGGTGTCTGTGACAGGCAGCATTTAGCAGTGATCTGTTGCATCCCCTGGCTGTTTGGATAGAAGCAGTATTTTTCACCAGTTGTATCTAAGTTTCCAACAAAATCAATCCTGCCCATGCTCTGAAATGTAGTAGTAGTGTAGTGATCAACTGCAATTACTGATTGGTGAGGAATTTCTTTTCTCCACATCTTGATGTCATGGAGAAATCTAGCACTGCAGGCTAGATACCCCCCTACTTCTGTGTGGTCATGTCCCAGGCTCATATCTCTGACTACAGGTTATACATTCAACATCGGGGATTGTGGTTTTCCCAGGACTAACAAAAACCAACTGGTTGTTTCCATCCAAGTCTTCAGCTAAGAGAATTCTTGCTACTCATCCCCCATGTACTTGCATTTTATCTGGTTTTTATTACTCAAAATGCTGACTCTTGCTTTGTTCATTCATGGAAATAGCATGTAAAGTCAACCCAAGGCCAGCTAATAACCTGTCGTTCTCACTTGATCCTGAGCTTTTCATCTCTTTCTGGCTTGCCAGTGCTTTCACTCATCTTACAGTTTTTGAATTAATTTCCAGCTTCTGTAGTTAATAGAATAATTTCCATTGAGAATGGAATCAAACACTTAATTAAATTCCAGATAAACCAGGTGTACCCCATTTATTAGGTTTCTTCTTAGACAGACTAAGTAAACTTCTCTTCTTTTTCCATGCTATTGTTATCTGTGGTGATTTGGAGTGCTTGGAGGATTTCCTTTCAGCCTAGCCAAGAAGTTTTCTCAAAGGACGTAAAGAAATCCCACAGAGATTTTTTTCTGGATTAGCAATTACAGAGCAAAGGTAAAGAACACATCTCAACTGCAGTGAATAACATTTTTTTAATAGACTGCTTTTTACTGTATGGCTAAACTTTCTTTTCTAACTTGTTTAGAACTTTTTTTCCTTTACATCTAGGGATTTCATTTGATTTATGAAATCATGCTAAAGTTTCATAAGTCTCCCCTCTTTCAGTTAATATTGTGAAAAACACTTGAATATAGTTCACAGTTCTAGATTTTTTTTTTTCTTTGCATAAGCAACAAGTAAAAAATTACCATATTCACCTGTGAAGTCCCTCAGTAAAAATGCCAGCAGGCTTTTGAAGGCATGGAATTTAATGATCCAAGGCAGCTATTTTTTGTCATTCAATTCCTTCCCTTAGGCCTCTAAATTACTCTCTGAAATCGCCTTTTTCTTCTTCTTATGTGGTAGTAACTGTAACAAATAGAGCAACGAATCTTACCTAACACTGTAGCTATGGAGATCTCACAATTCATTGGAGATACATCTAAATACCCCCTGAATATATTTTTACCTTCTGTAACATATTCCCAAGTGTTTTCCTCCTTGTTATTTGATCCCTAATTTAGGAACTTAAAAGTTTCCAATATACTATCAACTTTAATCTTTGTATTTCAAGATGTTGTTAAACGTTAAGGAAACAAGCCTGAGCTTATACAGCCCTGGAAGTGTTTCCATTTCTCCTTTGATATCCTGATTTTCTTGACTGAATGCCTGAGAACATAATTGTACACATACTGTTGCTTCTGGATGCTGATGACCTTCAAGAGCTGTCGAAACCATGCAAGAACTTCCAGCAGGTAATGTCATATATCAGTTCATTGTTAAGAAACAAGGTGAGGTGGAACTTCCCTTCAGTTTCATCCAGAAGAACCATCTGAATGTCTGCATAGCCAGATACAGGGAGCAGCACAACACACACACACCTGGGCACAGATCAGTAGTAACAGGCCAAGCCCTCCATGCTGTGGACAATCTAAAGCCAAACCCCCTGTCTGGCCAGCTGGAGCCTTCCAGAATTACTTTTCAATCTGTTCACTAGAGCTGGCAACTGAGATCATGGCAGAGCAAAGAAACCCCAAAACACCAATACTCTAAAAGACCCCGCCCCCGCCCCTCCCCTTCAACTTTTATGCAGAATCTTCACATTTGATTTTAGACTATATCAACATTTTTAAAGAGAAGGGGAAAAAAGAATCTCCTATTTCTGCATGGTTATTTATCTCCTGCCTTCTGCACATGCTGGGAGCCATTTATGGATCTTGCATGGACCATGAGTCTGTATGCTGTTTTTGCTAATCTTCACCGTTTTGGGGTGTGTTGGAGAATTTTTTTTTTTTTAATAATCCAGGCTGTTAATGGAATTGAGCAAAGAACACTGCAGTCCAATGTCTTGTGTGTTTGTGTCAATTTGAATCAAAATACTGTAATATTTATGTGACAGTAACGAGTCTCTGATAGTATTTACATAATTGTAGATGGGATATGCAAATGGAGCACATTTAGGAGATCAGGTGTGGCCTAATGAAGTGTAAATCACAAAATATATCTGGAAAATATTTATTTTTTAGATATGTAACAATGAAGAAGTTTGGGAGAGGGTTTAACTGCTAAGAGGGAAACCAGCATTTGGTAAGATGACATTTTCAGTCTTCAAGAACTTCAATGAAAAGCTCAAGTGGAGGCACAGAAGACAGAGTGAATGCCTTTAAGTCACTTAGAAATGATCATATAAGATTCTGGTTTCCCATTTGTTTCAGATATTTTTTCTTACCAACGAAACTGTTATAAATAAGTAACTGGACAATTTTAAGTCTCCCCTCTCATAAGACTCAAACAGCACCACCAACTCACAAGTAATTCTCCACTGATTTTCAACATTCCATCAGGTTTGGGGAGGGAAGTTCTACTCCATTTTCCTTTTTAGGCATATTTTATTCTGATGTTCAATATTATTTTGTGCCCAATGAATGGGTTTTGTCGTGTTCATATTTCAGGATTTTGTTTGGGCTGTTCAGGACTAATATGGCAAATAAATGCCAGCAGGGAAACTGCCTTCAGCATAAAGAGCAGTGTTGGCTTACCCGTGGATGGACCTCCAAAGACTCTCCAAATACAACTTTCAGCTATTTGGTTTTAAATAAAAAGAAGCAATAGAATGTATTTAAAAACTGAATGTGAAGTTGTCAGTACAATGTTTGGAGTTGAATAAGCTTCTCTTTAAAGCTGCAACAAGCACAAATGCAAGGATTTTTACTGAATATTTACATTCCACATCAGTTTCCTGTAACACAATAGCTCAAGACAGAATGGAGCCCAATCTCCATTTGACAGACAGAGTGATTTCCATCTTCCTAAATGTCAAGGACCTTGGAATTCAATAAGATACAGGGCAACAGAAATTTGGTGAAGCTCTCAAGTGAGTGAAGGTTTTTATGAAATGTAGAACATTATATTTTAAAAGTAAGAAAACAGATGGCACTGAAGTCAGTTGTGATGTACCCAGACACAATTCCCATTCCACGGGGATGCTGTCTCTACTTTCAGCTAAGCTGAATTTGCAAAACAAAGTTACTATTGTGGCAATGAAGCTCTCACGCCAGGATGAGTTTGCACAAAGGCAGGCAGCAAGCCTGCATTTATTTGATGTCATCGGGAGAAGCATAAAAGAACAAGTGAGCACAGAGCAGGTGGCAGCTTCTCCAGCAAGAGAAGCAAGCTCAGGCCCTGCTGCATTCCAGTGCAGGAGACATTGGAACAGGGACTTGGAAATGTATTCTGCTGCTTTAGCCATTGTACTCTGCAGCATTCCCACGAGGTACATGCTCGATTCCAGCGGGTAGTCTTCCCTGCAGATATGGCTGCACAAGCTCCCATCCCAAACCTGACTCCTGTTTCCACAGGCACAGGCTGTCCTGCTGGCACTGCCCAAGATGACCATGAGTGCAGAGAGGGGAAGCTCAGCGATCGTTTTTTCTCTGTTTTAGGAGGGGTCACACAGTAGCACAGAGCCTGCAGGCAGCACTCCCATGCACCCTGGGCTGCCTTGCTGCTCCTGTCTCTCCTGAGCTACTTGTGGCAGGTGTAGTTGGCCATGGCAATGCTCAGATCCTGCTGATGGTGGCCGGTACTTCCTACTGCCCCTCTCAGATGCGGGAAGAACTGATGCCAGTGCCTGCTGCATAAGAGAGGTTGTTCCAAGGGTTCCTTCAGTGACACTGCCAAGCCATCAGGCAGCTTGGGATGCAGCTCAGGCTGCAGCTGTGTGCAGATGTTGACTACTGCACTCTCCACATCCATATTTGGATGTCCTGAATATTCCTTCCATGTGAATACCTAAGTCAAAGGACAGGTTCTCTGCCTCTGCCCCTTTGGGCAGGAGCCTGCATCCGCAAGAACACAAAGATTTGTCAAAAGGCTGCAGGAATTTTTGTCTTGACCTGAATATCCACCTTGATCTGATGGACACAAGTGTTGAAGCTCTGACAGTTTTTACTGAGATGAGGTTTGAATAAGAAGACCCAAATGGAAAAATAATGCAAAATCCCTGTGGTTTTTTAGTTCTCTATAATGCTTTCAAGAGGTACTCATAACCAAGGAACTCAGGTGCAAGTGGAGAAGAAGCCCAAAAGCCAAAAGATACCAAACTCGAGTTGTGAGCATGTGCAAAATCACAGCTCCTGTGTCCTGCCAGTCCCTCTCACAGGTGAAACACACTCCCTGCTCCAGTCACCACAGGGCATCCAAATAGGTGGGAAATGCTTTTGAGCAGACCCTCATCTGGTAAAGGTCCCAGCTCTGCCCAGGTCTACTGCAGAATTTCCCTGACAAGTTTCCCTGGATCAAGCTGGGATTTTTCACCGAGGGGAAAGCCTGCCCTCCCAGTGCTCAGCCAGGATACTAGGACAAAATCCTTTCTCCTGCAGTAAGGATAAACTAGGCAAACAAGATAAACTTTAGATGGAGCTAAACCCAGATGATTCTCTAGCAGCAGTTTTACTTAATCTTGAAGTAATTTTAGTTGGCAGCTGACTTATGTAGCCTGATACTAAAATTGTTCTCAACTGTATTTTTATCTGCTTCTGAAGCATGCAAAGCAGTATAATACTTATTTTACTTACTTATTTTTTTCCAGAGTAATAGACTGAAAAATAGCACAGTATCACATATCAAAATCATAGCTGAAATCTTTTTTGCTTTTATTCTATTTAATGCTGAATATCTGGTAAAATACAATAAATAATTTTCAGTCTAGGACAATTAGATGTTATGCTTAATAATAAAATGTTCAGAGAAGATGTAAAAATAAACTAATATCTTACTATTTAACTTCAATGACAAAGCAGGTCTCAGTTTTAGACAACTGAGAAATTTTCAGCCATGAAAGAAAAATGAACATATCCTGCCCTTTCATAAACACACGTCTATCATTGAACCCAACACACACACACACACACACACACACACACACACACACACACACACACGTGCCTGCCTTAGAGGGCAGAATTTGACCTAGATCTTACAAAATGGTAGTTTGCAATTGACATTCATGTGTGTTTAATTTAACAAATAAAACTGCAGAATGTTCATGTATCTTACATTTTCCAAATCCTGTTACTGCAACTTATATGAAACATTAGCATATAAAAAGTCATCACTGTACAACCACTTTTTTTTTTGTCCAAAAGCCAGTGTCAGAACAATAAAAAACAGCTAATTAATTAAAACCAGATTTATTGTTAATGTGCTGATGTTTGCTTTAGCTGTCTTCTGTTTTGAGCACAAGGAATCTATTAAAACATAAAAGGCATAAGTGGCTCAGAAAATGACAAACTCTCCAACAACATACTTGTAGCTTTACTAACACTTATCTGACACTATGGTTAATTGAAAACCAATGTAAACACCACGAGGTACAGATACCACTGGACATTCCTCACAACTGTGCGAACTGTGGGCCTCATCCTGCAAACACCACTGGCTCCAGAGCTTTGTCCCAGGGCTGGTCCCACCGAGTCCAACTGCAACACCCTGCAGCAGCCCCTGCCCCTGCCATTTGCAGGAGGGGGTCCTGTGAACCCTCATGTCATACACCAAATACACGTAAAGTGCCTCAGATTTCAAACTGATGCAAATTTACATTTCATTTTTTAGACTCAAAAAGTTGACATAGCTTCTGTAAAGTCTTATATAAATATTCCCTTAAAATTGTTAGAGGGTCTTCTATTTCAAGATAAATCTAACAAAATATCTGAACTGCTTTTAAATTAGGCAAAGAGTGCTTGAGCTGCTTTTTGTAAAAAAGCAACAATATTCCTTTGCTATAAGATATTTTATATATCTCCAGTCACTCTTCCCTTTATTTTACAGGAAGTAAGAGGCAGAACTATTATTATTTTGTTGATGAAATTGCCTGTGGAATTCTGAAACAGCCCAATGGATTTTTTGTGATGGTACTGAATCTTAAATTCATTCCTTTTCACAAGCCTTTTCCCCCAGACTGTTTTATTCTGCTCCTTCGGTCTTTTCAGAACTAGCTCCAGCTGAATTATCTGCCTCATACTTTTTATCAAGAGCATCTTCAAAGGATTTCCCACTGCAGTCATAGGTTTTACTTGTAGGTCCCATATGTGTTCGGACGCGAGCTCCTGGCTGGTACAACTGCATGGCTGGACGATCCTAGAAGGAAGGAGATAATGGTTAATGCTCTGAGAAACCCATGTGGGACACATATGTGGAATTTTAAAGTTTTGAATCTTCATGAAGAAAGTAGATTTTGTGTTAAATTACTTTACATTTCATAAGAACCAGGAAAAAAATGGAGTGTAATGAAAATTGACTGAGTATTCAATATCTAGTATTCAATGTGTGTTGTTTATAACACTATTCTTGGGAGCCAAACATTTTGAATAAATTATAAATGCTATAAAAATTAAAGATCCTGTGATACATTTGACATAAACAAGGAGAAATACTGCAGACAATTATCAAACGTGGTATTTACAAGTAAAACAAAAGAAATGTTGCTACCTTCACTAACATCAGCTGAGAAGAACAACAGCCTGTGCCCTTGCAACTCTGCAGATGAATGTCAAATATTACATATAAGCATAAAAATCCAAGACAGACCAGAGAACAGCTCAGCAG
The DNA here is from genome assembly GCA_013398275.1 of Promerops cafer. Lineage (NCBI taxonomy): Eukaryota > Metazoa > Chordata > Aves > Passeriformes > Nectariniidae > Promerops > Promerops cafer. The sequence continues at coordinate 722,103 of VZSE01012476.1, read as the reverse complement.
GTAGCAGCTAGAAACTTATCCTCAACTGATCATCAATCATTACCCAATCATTACCAGAATTTAAACATGCAATGCACATTTGAATTATACACATCAAAATAAAATTGCACAATTATTGTTCCACTTCATCTTGCCTTCCATACTGAGTATGAGAGCATGAATTTATGCACTGATAATAAACAAAATAAGTACAATTTGAACATGTGTAGGCTCTATGAGTAACCCAATCATACACATGCTGTTCTGATCCTGAGAAAATGGAAGAAGGAGCCAGTTTACATGGAAAAACACCTCAAACCTGCAAATGGTGATGCTCTGTAGCTCTTCAGAGCACTCTTTATTTTTGAAATTTCATTAGTAAAACACACCAGTTAGAAACTCTGCTTAAGAAGTCTTTTCCTGGTAAGGGTATTTTACTTCCACATAATGTTATGAAGCAACCAAAAGCTCACCAATACCTGAGCTTTTTGATCAGTCTTCTGTTAAGTTTAGCAAACAGCCAGCAGCCTACTTAGAGACAGTGGCAGAGCACTGAAATTGTCCTACATCAAACTATACCAATTTTCAATTGCCTTCATAATTTGAAATAATTCTGGATTTTTGTTCTTTCATTCTTTTTTCTTATTCCCAATACGCATTTCCTCTTTTCTTTTCTTTTTCCTTAATCTTTTTTGACCCACTTGTCTTTTTTTCATCCACTTTTTTTTCGCCTTCTCTTTAGACCAGATGTCAAGATTCACTACTGAGTGTTACAACTAGATCATTCTAGTTAGTGCTTGGCAGTGTGGTATGAAATGCATAACACACCTTTCTATATCCCAAACAGATGCAGAAAAGCAGATCCTCAAGCAGTGCCCATTAGGAAGTTTAAGATAAAGGGTCCAAATGACTTTTCCTACCACAGCCTCTGTAGCCTGCAGTTTGCATAAAAGCTATCACATTACTTACACTGGAAATCTCCCATTTTCTAATTAATTCCTACAAACTTCAGAAAGAGGTTCCATCTCTGACTAAAAATTTGTGTTGGCATTGTCAATGCTATACCTAAGTTGTAAAACTGAGCCCCTAATCTCACCTATGTGATAAATACTCAAAGGAAAAAAGTTACCACACTGCAAAATACCTTACTGATGGTGCTTATTTTTTTGGGGGAACAAATCTAGCATTTTAGTCCTAAATGTGGACTAATCCAGAGACTCAGCAAGCTACCAAAAGTGTGATGTAAAGAAATAAAAAGCAGGCAGCTTCTTAACACTTGCCAAAAGGCCCCCAAGGCCCACCATCCAGTCCAAGGTTGGAGATTAATTTGACAGATTTCAAGAAGAGCATGGCAAGAATGAGAAAAAGTATTTTTCCCATCCTCCTGTTTCTGAACTAGCCATTTTTCTGACTGTTCTACAGAAAAATATAGAGCCACTGATAAGGAAAGTGGCTAATGTGTAAATGCAGATAAATCTTAGCCATCCTGCCCAGCTGACCTCTGCATAAAAAAAAAACCTGGGGCACACCAGGCTTTCTGTGTTTGCACAAGGTGACTTCCTTGACATGCACAGTGAGTCCACCCGAACTTGTTCCCTGCACACTCCATGCAGACTCATTCTGCATGTGACCAGTTTACTCTTGTCAGCCTGAGCCCACAATACAGGTCAGTCGCTTTGAAAGAAGGGTTTCACATGCAGAATAAATTTCTATGCTAACAGTGTTTTGGTCATCTTTTGTGGAAAATCTAGGACTACAAGAGACAGAGAAAGGGGCTGTCAAGGAAAGCCACATCCTGAAAAGACTGTGGCACATCCGTGAAATCAGCCAGCCTGAGAAAAACGATACCCATATCTCTGGGAGACAATAAGGGACAGCTCTACTACACACCCTGATACAGGCCCTGCTCACACTGGTTTTGCATCTGCTCTTTCCCTTGCAACAGCTATGAGGATAAATTTATCCTGATGAAATGACAGCCTTTTCATACTGGCAGGTACGCAATACTGAAGAATCTATACATTCACGCTCTCTGAATTAGCTATTTATTTAAGTTCTTCTTTTTGCTCTACTAAGCAATGCCTGGCAAATCCATAATAGCATTTTTAATGAGAGTAATGGAAGTACATTCTTAAAAGTCCAACATGCCACAGTTTTAAAATTTCATTACAGATCAGAAGAGTAATGATTTTTAAAACACTTATAAAATGTAAGGCTTCCAAGAATAGTATTCTTAAAATGACAGGGTTGAAATGAAGACATCAAGTCTTCTATATATTGTGAATATGAATGAGCCTGTAACCTTAACTTATTTAACTGCTGTTGTCCTTTGACAACAACCCAGAAAGAAATCTGTGTTTTACTGAAAATGAGATATTCTTTTGAAAAAGCATCTTTATGCTGAATTTGCAGAAGTTAAAACCTGTGATCTTGAACCATATTTAACTAATGAAAGATTATCCTAAATGAATAAAAGAACCTTATTTCTTATGCGCTCCTTTTTGGATGCCATGTCATCACACTTGTCCTCTTTACCCAGTTTGTCTACTGCCTCCACAGTGAAGCTGTAGCTGTAGTTCCCTTTCTTTCCTCTGTCTTGGTTGTATCCTTTCCCCCATTTCAGCTCTTCTTCATTCCTTCTCATAAACTTGTCAAACTCATAGTGAGTTCTATGCTTTCTGCCATCATCCAATCGATACCTTTGTCTTTCAGGCTCTTTTTCTCGAAATCTTCTCTCCAAATCTCTTTGCTCTTTGTCACTATCATTTTGTGACCTAAGAGTATGTATGAAAAGAAAGAAAATCCAAGCAATTACAGTAAAAAGGAGCTACACAAAGATACAAATCAAAGTCTTTGACTTCAGAAGTGTGTAGATAAGTTATATGACAAAGTTGTTTTCTTCTCATTATGAAGGGGTTATATGCTGGATGTCTCATCCATGTGTGTCCACCCATGCATTTGGTTCAGAATAGCAGACAAAGCTTTACCAAGCATTTGTGCAACTGTTGTGGAAGGCCCATTCTTCACCTTCTATCCCTCTTGGAAATCCTATCAATATTTCCCCAATACTCTTCACATAAACAAATGCTGTGCTATTAGCTCTTGTAGCCTGGTGTTGAGGTGAGTCATGCATGTAAGGATTCCCTTGAACAAGAACATTCAGGATCTGAAGGAACTGAGCAGGTATCATGTATCAATTTGTAAATTTGATGTCTCTGTATAACAAAAATTACTTACTGACATCATAACTTGCAGAAGACATTTGTGAAAATAAATACTTGTGTTCCAGGCTTTTGTTTATTGTGTCTCCAAGTAATCTAGCCTGCCTTTGCATATTTTATTTCAGCAAAGACCATTACCTTACCACAACATGATACTTAATTTCTGCTATGTTGTAAATGGCTTATACTATAAAGACTATTGGCAACATTTTGCTGCCTGTCTGATAAAATTCTCAGCTCTCTTATTCACTTCATTGTTCCAGTTCAGCAAATGGGTGTTTCTCTCCTATGGCCAAACTGTAAATAATGAAGAAAGATAACAGAATAGATTGAACTTCAAAAGGAACAAATACAGGCAGTTTCTTTTTATTACATATGTATAAATACTTAAAACTGAAACAGCAAGTTACTTTTGATAGTCTCCTCATATTTTGGGAAACTGCAGATAAAATCAGAGAAGATGGAGATTTTTTTAATGGTGTAGTGGTCAAATACTGATATGCTTCTAATTTAGAATTATTCGATACAAATAAAAGTGTATCTATATATAACTTTTTTTTCATATAACAGAAATGTGAAAATCGTTAGCATCTGTCATGAACTTGGGCATTAGTGGGGCTGCCAAAAGAGGGTCCCCATCTCTGGAGGAGCTGAAAGTCAGAGCAGAACCTGAATGAGAGGTAAGTTATTCAGCATTTTGCAAGACTGAGCTTGTGTCAGCATAACACATTCACCAAGTGGAAGCAACATCCCAGCTGTCACAGACACCTGAACCAACCACAGTTACACAGATCCTGTACCTGTAGCATGGATACGTTTATATAAAATACTATGTTAGCTCCCATGGGGTACGTGGCTGTAATTTTCGTTGTTTCATGTTTAATATGCTATTCCAGAACCTAACTCCAAGTCCTAGCAAGGCTCAGGGCATGACCTTCCAAAAAGCCAAAACGACCACCTCAATTTGTTTCTGTAGCATTGTCTGGGACTTGTCTCCTCCCTTGTCTGTTACTGTCGGGGAGGAAGCGCTGTGTCTGAAGGCAGGCAGGTGACAGGATACAAACTCCTGCTCAAAGAGTGGTTGAAGTAGATTCCTAAAATTCAGTCACAGTGAACAGGCAGGCAAAAGTGGAAATGGCAGGGTAAGCAATTTCAGAGTATAGGTGGAAGACAAAGTTACACAGTCAGAGAACGCAGAAATGAATGGAAGTAAAGGGAATGGAAGCACACTTCTGTTTGGTGTAGTTTCAAATCCATATTTGACCATGTAACTTATGCACCTACTGAGATTTTGATTTGTGGTAGGAAGCTATTGCTACCAAGCCTTTGACATGGTTTCAAACAGGCAATTCAGTCTCCTGCAGGTAGAGTTGGCAGTTACAGCTTATTAGCAATTTTTGAGTCGGTGACAAAGTAGTTTCAATTTTAAATCTCAATCCAGCTGAAATAGCTCATAGCTTGCTACCTACCCACTAAAAATCAAGATGAAATCAGCACTTGGAAACACAAGGTAATGTTTACTGTACCTATGCAGCCAAACAGATTCTGTTTTACATGAGCAAAATCTACATTAATGCCTTATTAAACTTACAGGATCAATAGCAAACAATATTACATGGCACCACCAAAAGTTTAATCAATAAAAAGCCTGGGAAGTAGTGGGCTCAACATCCCTGGAGGTATTTAAAAGACATGCAGACATGGCACTTAAGGACACAGTTTATAGTGGCAGTTTGGCAGTGCTCGGTTAACAGCTGGGCTTGATGATCTTAAGGGTCCATTGCAACCTGAAATATTCTAAGAATAGCAAACAACTGATTTGCCCCTGCAAGTGTTTCTGTTGAGCCTGTTCTGTTTCCTTTCTTGAAGACCATCAACAAAGAAGTTGGACCACCAACAAATATGGATTTGAAACTACACCAAACAGAAGTGTGCTTCCATTCCCTTTACTTCCATTCATTTCTGCGTTCTCTGACTGTGTAACTTTGTCTTCTACCTATACTCTGAAATTGCTTACCCTGCCATTTCCACTTTTGCCTGCCTGTTCACTGTGACTGAATTATTTTCAATTTCAACAGGGCATGGAAGTTTTCAGGAACATTCAGAACATACATATTTTTCTTATTTATTTATCTTACATATCTTATGGGTAAATCCTGCTTGCGATGGGACTCATGTGCCAAAGGACAAGAAAGAGAACCAACTGCTGAAAACACTTGCAAGATGAATAATTTCCAGGCTACAGCAGTAATAGAACTGAGCTACGCCTCTTTTTCCTACCATTGCAAATGTAAGACAAAAGGCAGTGGGAGACAGAAACACCCCACTACATGTAGCTGTAATAGGGCTTTCATTCACACCTTCACTATTTTGCCATTGTCCCACTAACCTAACACATTTATATGTTTATTGCAGCCAACCCATGTGTGAAGGAAAAGTATGGCATTATGGCCAATTTAGTCTTTAACACAAGTAATGGAAGGAGAGCCTTACTTGAACTCTTGATGGGGAACAGGTGAAATAACAACAAAATTACTTGAACAACTTGAATTTTCATGCAGAAATCCTTACAATTGGGGATTTCATAGCATTTCACCAATAACAAGTTGCATCCACTAATACAGCCACCAGATCAGTAAATTGTAACAAAACAGCTTTTACTAAAACAACAGCAAGATACTTGTTCACACACAGAATGAAACTGGTTCTTTAGTGACAAAACATCTTGCCAATGCACCACTTACATTTAAGCTTTGTGATGAAAGCATTTAAGACCCAAATTAAAGACTAAAAGATAAGTATTACTTACTTTTCCTTAAGTTCTTTTAGCGAATTCTCCAAAGATTTGGATTTTATACTCCCAGATCCAGGTGATTTATCCCATTTGTTTTCCTCAATGTCAGCTTCTTCACCTTTTTCTTTGTGCTTTTCACTGGCCAGTTCATCTCCTTTTTCAGGCTTCTTGAGAAGCTAAGAGATATTTGTTTATATTATGATGCAAAATTATTCTCCTCTATTGTACAGACATTTTAACAAGTACTTAATATATCAGTAACCTGTTAAGATTGGAGATACCTTATTTACATGCTAGGAATGTATTTTAAAAAGTATGAAATTTAAAGTTATTTTAAAAGGGTGGTTTACATTTGCTAAGGAGTGACAGTCATTAACAGGCATCCAACTGCACACTTTCAAATATGCTGAGAATACTGGAGAAAGCACTTACCTATTCTTCTCAGAGCGCTTACCTACTCTTCTCTCCTGAGTTATAAAGACATTATTATGATCTATGAGTTCTTAGAAATCATGTAACAGACCTCACTGTCATTGCCCAAAAATAAGAAGCAGAACCTCTACAACACTACAAAGAGAGCAGGATTAATACTTCACTCTTTAAAATATTATTACATAAAATGTGTTTCACATTAATTACTTGGGATAGACAGGCATGTAGAAGTAGGTGCTTATTACATCCTGACACAAACACAGAAGAGGAAAGACTTGTGATATTAGCAGAAGGGAAGTCATTACATTTTCACCTTGAAGATTAGGATTTTCAAGAAGTCTGTTCCTGTCATAGCAACCCACACAGGGTTTCAGCAGTGTACAGTATTACAGGCATAATCTTTATAGAAGGACCAACTGTCTCAAATTATTACCCTAATATATCAATTCTGGCAGAACATCTCAGTCTTTCCACCATTTCATTTCTGAAATGAGCACAGGTTATTCTTCTCCAATATTTAAAACTTCTATAATGTTTCTCTCAGGTAATATTTTCCATTTCTTTCAGAGACAGAAATAGCTTTCAGAGTCATATCACCACAGACATGTCATAAATATTGGGGCTTTTTGGACAAGCATTTTTAGGTAATGTATTTTAAGGATTAAGCCCCTTTTCTTATGAACTTCTAGAATATTTTTTTTATGCCCAGATATGAAAATCATGCAATTCAGCTTCAGAATTTCCTATTTTTTATACTTTTAGGTGAAGAAAACTGTTTTCTAAGAAGAAACAAGGAAAGGTGTCCACAGTTCTGTGGCTTCTCACCACCACTAAATCTGAGTAAAGTCTGTGTCTTGCTTTATGCTACAGATTCTTATACCAAATTTCCTCTTCAAAACAGCCTATAAAGCCTTTCTAATAACACAAAATTTGGTTAAGATGAACAGTTTTATCTATGTCATCTTATACAAATAAGATGATTTTATATGGCCTGACTTCATAGCACAAGATACACCCTCCTAAGTGATGTCATTAAAATCCATTCAGATTGTTGAAAGGCAGAGCAACCTGAAGTTAGCAAGATACTGCTATAACTTGGCTAAAGCATGCAATTAAAATACATCAGTTCTGAGCATAAACATAAATATGTGTCTCTGCACACATGGCCAAATGAAGATTTGCATGACAGAAAGTTGGAATAATCTGAGTTAGAAGAGACCCACAAGGATCATCAAGTCCAACCCTTAAGTGAATGGCCCATATAGGGATCAAACCCACAATAATCTTCCAACAGGCTGGCACAGAACAATTTGTTTCTGTCAGGTAATGCTGGCACAGAATGTAGCAGACTTGTATGAAGATGTCTGAGTTACCTGCTGCAATTGCACCAGCACATCATGGTAGGTAAGGCCATTGTCACACTTTCAAACAACACTTTGTCAAAGCCCTACATTACTTTCCCTTCCAGTCAAAACTGGTTTGGTGTCTCCACACTGAGCTGCTGTAGACTAAATAAACAGTGAGATACCAAAGAACTTCTAGATAACTTCAAAAGAAAAATAAATTCTTTTCATTGGTCTCAGTTACCTTGATCCTTATTTCTTTTTCAGAAATCTTCTTTTGCTTCTCCACTTCTTTTCTTTTACGTCTTTCTTCTTCTCTGCGCTTCCTTTTCTCTTCCTCCCGCAAACGTTTCTTCTCCAATTCTCTCCGCCTTCGTTCTTCTCTTTTCTCTTCTCGTATTCTCTGAAGAGTTCAATAATGATTAATTGTAAATTGTCCAAAAGAAAACCATATGAAACATAAATGTGGAACTTCAGGCAAAAGTCTGAACGTACCTGCTTTTCTAATTTTCTATTTTTAATATATTCCAAAAGGGGTGTTGTTCTTCTAGCTAAAACACAAAAAATTTGTGATATAGTGTTCAACTCCTAAAATGTACTCATTTGTTTAATTTAGTACTAACCCCCTTTTTCTAGCTTTATCTGAAAGGGAGCTAAATCATTGATAAACCTATTTGTTCATGTATTTTTGAAGGCACTCCCATCATTCTGCTTCAGAAACACTTCATTGCTTTTTGCTGTTAGCGTTAGAAGCAACAGAAATATGCTGCACGATTATTTGATGTTTAATTAAAGATCATATCCTTCCAGTTCAAGAGAATGGCTTTTATCTCTTACTCATTGAATTGTTATTTCACCAAAAAAACCAAAAGAAATGTGTTCAGAATCTATTCCTACTTTTTATTTTTGTGCATCAAAACCGAGCTATATTGTTGTTCATATACAGCCCACTGTAATCTCACATAGCACTTTTCAATCCCAGTTTTCAAAGTACATTATGAAGGAAACATTTTCAGTCTCATATAACATTTTTATTTACCTGACATTTAGTATTCACCTTTCCATGGGAAAACAGGAAGAATAAGAGATAAGCAGTTTGTCCCAGCTTACATAGCAAAGTATTAGCAGATCAAATAGAACTCTGGCTTCCAAAATTGCTAATAAAAGGTCTCATCTACTGGATCACACAGCCATTCTTTTATTACAGAGCTGTCTCCACACTCTGAAATCAAGTGACCTGCCTGAACCATCCCCAAATTCTACAAAAACTTGGAGAACATAATCAAATTCTTTATCATGTTCCTTATCAAATTTTTTATTCATGACTGTCACTACTGAATTCAGACTTCAATTCAGCCTGTACTTACGGCTGTGAGTAGTTACAACAAATTTTGTCAGTTTTAGATGTCCCAGAATAGAAAGTGTTTACTATTTGAAATTGCTCTACAGTTATGTATCAAATTCTCCCTCAAACCACAGAAAAACATTCCCTATTGAAATGCATGACAAAATTTGAAAGAAAACAAAAGAAAAAAAAGAACTAAAAAAGTTTTCAACAAATTTGAAATGACATGACCAAAATCTAGACACAATTCATATCCTAAAAACATTTAGATCTTTTTGCATTGAAAGTTGGATTATGCTAGGGGCAACCCATTCATTAATAAAAAAAACTTTGTTACACAGTTATGAATGGGAAGGCTGATAGGATTCACTGTTTCTTTTTAGCAAAAATCAATGGTAGGACTCAACAACCAATAAAGATTGTTGATTTGATATTTTCCTCCCTCTACCCCTAAATTTTCCATGCCTCCCCATCCTCCCCACCTGCCCATAATTTTTGACACATTTTAGGTCCCCAGAGCCCCCTTTCAGTCCCTCAGGTCTGAGTTTTGCTTGTCTCTCCTCCTCCCTAAGTTCCCCTGCCTGAGCAGTGGCTGCCTCTGGGCACCTTTACATGCTGAAAGAGATCACAAATTGTAACTGGAAGGTCTGGGGAAAGTATAAGCTGCACTGAGAGTTCAGAACTTAACACTAATCATGACTGAGACTGTAGTGCAAGAGCTTTAATGAGAAATTATAACTTGAAGTTCAAGGGACAGAAGCAGTGTGATGAGTACCACCAAAAGAGGAAGGAAAAAAAACATTGTTTATCAAATTTGAATCTTACCATCTTATTTATGGGCCTTACTGCAAATACAAATCTAAGAGCATTTTCTTAAAATGTTTAAGAATCTTTAAATCAAAATAAATTACTAAATGAAGAGGTGTGTCAGCAAAACTTTACATTTTATCTTGCTGTCTACAAACCAACCAGAAAAAAGATCTTGCTACAGAAAAAAGCTCTTTCATTTCTCTCTGTCACATGGAAACTGATCAGCCAATGCATCTGGCATGATGCATATAACATGCTGGTCTGCAATAACTTCACATGGAGAAATGCTGAGCATGTGAGGCTCAATTCTGCCAGCAAAGTCTTGGGCACATCCTTCATTGACATCAGTAGGAGTAACACATTTGAAACTGGACACACAGCTAAACCCTTACATAATTTTGCTATAAACATGCTACCTGCTAAAGAAATCTTTGGTTTTGTATTGATAGCAATGGCCACAGCTTTGAATGGCAGGAAAAATAAAACAACTAGTTTGATCTCTTCTGATTTAACAGAAACGAAACACTAGAAGTCTTAATGTAAAGCTGCCTTCAGTTAATATTGCTACTCAGAAACCTGCAATGCTCAAGATTAATCATCTTCACTGATAGAATATTTTTAAGTTAATAAATCTTCTTGAAACCGTAAACTTTTTGTAAATTGCAAACTTATTAAAAAAATTTTACTGCCTTTACTCTGCTGTCAACCAGAGAACCATGGAAGATTTGGGATAAATAAAAATTATTGGGTGACTTCCCCACCTAAAACAGCAACAAACAAGTTTTATGGATTACAGAGTTATCTAAATGTCCATTTCCTCTAAATTAGTAGAGTTCCAAATCTCTCCAGTCAACTCTCAAACAGCAGTAACAAGTGACAGGGAAGGGGAAATGGCCTCAAGATGCAACTGAGCAGGTTTATATAGGATACTAAGAAAAATTTCTTCACAAAAGTCTGTCAAGCATTGGAACAGGCTGCCCAGGGAAATAGTGGAGTCGCTGTCCCTGGAGGTATTTAAAAGATGTGCAGTTGTGGCCTTTGGGGGCATTGTTTAGTGGTGGACTTGGCACTGTTGAGTTAATAGCTATACTTGATGTTCTTGAACAGCAAGTTTCCAACCTAAATGATTCTATGATTCTAATCAAAAGAGGTGGCCACCTTTTCACTGTAAAGAAATAACAGCAAGTTCAATTTTTTTTCCCTACTCAGTTGTTACACCTAGGGAAAGACTAAGTGTTCTGCACATTGTCACTTGAAGATACATCAAAATTCCATGTCATCGTGAAAACTGCATACTAGCACTGAAGATTTCAGTGCTCATCTTATTTAAAATTCCCCCCAGGACTGTGGAAACCATGCTGCATGCATACAGAAAACAAGCTGTTGCCTTACTTTCAGAGCTTTTCCAGAATCTTGACCATGAGAACAGAGAGAGATCATTTCATGTTTCTTAATAAAAGCAGCTAGTATCAGGGATCAATGGTTAAGTATTCAGTATTTTGTATTTTAAAAATAAATCTTCCATCTACTAATACACGTGTAAGTACTCAGAATTACTAAGGGCCGATTTCTGAAGCCAGTGTGTGTGCATGCAAAAGTTCAAGTGAAGCCAAGTGATTTCATGCACAAAGACTTAAAGGTTTACTGCTACTACTCGCCTATATGAAACAAATATTTAACTGTGGTAATATAAATCCGTTAGACTGAACAGGTCAGCTCTTTCAGGTAGTATCATAAAGATATAAGATATTGAATATTCTCAATAATAAGAAAAAACAAGAAAACAGACCAATGAGCTCCCTTGTTTTGGCCTCAATCTCTCCCAAAAGAATCTCGGGATTGGCACAGATCTTGTCTTCATCAGCACAATAATTCTCTAAAAATTTCCTATATTCTGGATCTGTGAAGAAAAATTTTTGAATTATGTTAACACTTAGCAATGCATACAGAAATTTTCCACTGTGATGTCAAGAAAAGATGTTTACCATCTTCAATGCTCCCAGCTTTGGCATCTTTCTTCTTCAGCTTCTTTTTTGAAATCTTCTGAAATGGAGCAAACTCAACCACTGCAGGATATTCCAAACCTTGAAAGAAATCAATCCTTAAATTTTTTGAGGGGGAGAAACATTCCCTACTTTCCAGTAAGATTTGCAAAACTCTTGAACATGTTTTGGGAAGTCTTATGTGAAAACAAAAGTAAATGTTTCTACAACACACTCCTAAACTTCTAATGAAAAGTTACATGTAGAGGTATTTAAAATTTAAACAACAACAAAAAAATCCTTTATTTGGATATGCTGACAAGACTGTGAAAATGAGGATGACTACTGTTGCAAAATAAAATTCTTGAATTATTATTTATAGTTCCCTTTTAATTATTCACAGACATTGATTAGAAAAATCTATCACCAAATCTCAGTCTGACAAGTGATTAAGTACTATCAGGAAATCAATCTGAAACTGCAGAGTTGCTTTTCTAAGGCTTTGTTGCCTAAAAGCCTAAAAAATAAATGCTGGGTAATATGCAATTAAACAACAAAGCATCTCTTTTCAGAACCACAGCTGTAAAACTCAGCATGCAGAATTATGTGAAACTTCTCTGTTCACCATGGACTGTGCAACTCCTGCCTGTGTTTACTGGCAGGGATTCTTTGCTTCGAGTTGTGTCTTAAACGCTGGCTTCTTCTTTGGACTGGAGTTAGAACCATGTGTGGGTTTTGAATTTTGCTTGGTTTCCACTTGCAGCAGCTTCAAGATTATGCTTTGATCAAGTCCATGGAAAACTTGTCTTCAGTCTGCTAGAACATTTGTTAACCTTATTGAACCTGCTAATCCTTGTTTCAGTTTTAGCCTCATAATGCAATACTGCCATAAGCCTCACTGGAGAGCACTTCTGATCAAACCTTGTGCTCTTTTAACTGTACAAGCAATCAAACTGGCCAACTGTGTCCAAGATCACTTTTGCAGAGTATTCTGGCTTCAATCCAGCATAATACTGAAGAATGTGCTGAATTTAGGCAAAGTCTTAGCAGAGTCATAAAAATAACTTCTTTCTCGTTTTTAATCTTAAAACACTCAGAACTTTAAATCTGGGAAATGTACACTGCTAGGAATGTATTGTTCTTCATCTCTACAAAAACCATCCAAATCTGATGGATATTAGAAGCAAGTAAAACATCTCAGGTAAGAAATGCTGAAGAGGAATGCATTAGTTTGACAGCTTCTTTAGGGATCAGTAAGAGTGGGCAGGACTACTTTCCACAGGACTTCTGGAACACTGAGTGTACAGAATAGAAAATGTCTGTACAAGAGAGCCACAAATCTATGTCTATTTTACATAACCTATGCAATTTTTTACAGAAGGTATACCTGAATGAGGCAAGGAACTGCTAAAGTTCTGCTAAACCACTTCTTATTGATGGCAGTTTCATATTCCTGCAGGAGACCTGGATTTATCCACGTCTACATTGCAGACTTCTTCTTTACTGTTGGGCAAACATTTGCAGACTGAACATTTTAAAACTGGCAATCAATTTTGCCATTCTTGTTCTCAGAACTCAACTCAAGATGTCTGCAAAGGCCCTAAAAAATCAATCTCTACATGTCTTAAAAGTGGGCAACCAAAATGTTGAAGGTTTCCTCTTGCTTTTTCCAAACTGGAATAAGTGGCAGAACTTTATCTCAGAAACACTGAAGACATAAAATTCCGTGCTCACAATGTGTTCAGTTACTATTGTAATGAACTGTGAAACTTGCATAAGGTATTTTTCTAAGTATGATCTTGATAGTGCATTGCCTAAAGTACAAAAATGCACATAAAGCATGCACACCACATAGACAAGCAAGACTGCATGGAGAAATATATTCTGCACTTTATTATATTTTAAGTGATAAATGTTAACATATTTTATGTAATTAACTGCATAGTGAGGACATAATGGCATAACTAGCAGAAAGGAAGCAAACTGATGCTCTAAAATGGTATATGTATACATACACATTTAGTATCTTACAAATAGTCCAACCTTTATTATCAATGAAGACATAGCCATCAAAGCGATCTCTAAAAAGAATGATGTCCTCAGGATTTCTAAAGTTAATGTATGCTCTTGAGTAGAGATGAGGATAAAGGCTGCAACAAGAAACAATTTTATTTTCTGTTACTTATTATTCTTTTCAGGGCTAAGGAAAACATAAAACCAGAAGGATCACATTGCAAGTCTCATCTTCTTTGAGAATTTGCTATCTTAAGCAGCCTTTACATTTACATACCTAATTATATATATATGACAAAAAGTAACAGAACGTCTGAATTCTGTATGCAACTGTGAAATTTATTCTGAACTGACACAAATATTTCCAGTTTATTTTGTCCCCCTAGATTGCAGAGCATACATTTCCAATTGTGCAGGATCAAAACTTTAATATTTCCCAATTTAGGAGATATGAATAAGAGCAGTGCTTTTGGGGAACTTCTTGGGCATACTGAGAAAAGTCTTGTGTCACTGAAACAGAAAAGGTTAAGTTAAAGGCTGCAGTGAAGGGGCAGCTTACAGGTTGCCACTGTATTTAAACAGATTTTCACCTTTAAGAAAGAATAAAAACCCTAATAGTTGGCAATATAATCCACTGAATTATACACAAATAAATAAACTCCATTGGACATCCAAGTGTTATCAATGTACATGCAATGTCTAGTTGTGACCAACAGTAGTGAAAATCCAAAGCATCTAGCAAAAGAAACAGGTACTTAAAATAATTCTGATTCTTCAAGAATTTATTGGCATAGACCCCACTCCATGGGTAAATGTTTAATGTGCCTGATAAAAATGTCAAGGCTGGCACACCACAACCACAATGAAACTGAGGTAATTTAATGAATTAGAACCCATCAGCTAAGTTATTGTGAGTCATGGCATGTACAGGCTTTAAACTCCTGCAATTGTTATATATAAATCAGTTTGTCTTAAACTGACTTAATGATATATTAAGTCAGGTTAATATATTATATCAGGTTTTTGAACAAATCTTAACAAAAGCCCGTATCTTTAAAATACCTATGTTTGTAATTTCACTGTCACCTATAGCCTGTCTTCAGACCAACTCACCACTGGCATCAGGAGACAATAAACACACAATAGCTGCAATTGTATTTCAATCCCATAGCTCTTCCAAAATCAGATTTCACAATGACTGAGAAAGAGCAAAAATATGGATTGGATCACAGGATCCATGCATGTGGCACCTCAAAGCAACATTGCTCCCAAGTAATTTCTTCTTTTTAAAATACGCATCCATATGGATTCCACTTACAGTGTTAGGAGGAGACCATAAAGAGCAGTGCTGTCAATAACCAATGGTTTTGTATACCCACCAATTTTGTGTTTGATCCTGTAGCCAGAAGAAATGTTTAAAAACCAAAACAACCTAGAGGGCTTTGTTCATTTAGAAGCTTTGCAAATATCAGCTATGAAGTGTTTCTACAGCTTGAAGAGGATAAACTATTTCCAAGGAAGAGAGGAAGAACCATTTCATCCATATATACCCAGTATATTTTGACATTGCAGGATAGAACAGCATCATGTGAACGGTAAGTGGGTAACTGCAAAAATGCCTGCTAGGGTATGGCATGGCTGAAAGATGTTATAGCATGGCTGTAGAGTTACCACCAAGATGCAAAGCAGATATTAAGACAGATTTCTTCTCATCAATTTCAAAGAAGACAAAATTTAACACTTTTCATAATTACACAGAGTTGAAAGATGTATTTTAAAATGTGTAGGTAAAGGAGGGAATTTTATTGTGGCAATCTATAGGTGTACTGGAAGCAATGTCTGTGCAGCCTAGTGGCTACAACAGTAAAAAAGTCTCAGATAACGGGGGCTCCCACAAAGAAGGAAATTTTCTTCTCTGACATACCAACAGCACTATTCTTATGTTTCATGTGCTTTGAGGTTTAAATTAAATGAGGTCTGACATCAGACTGATCTGATTGTACACTTGAAATGCTAAATAGTCATCAGATAAAACGAGGAATCTTGAGGGAGCATTATTTTTCATTCCAGTTAATATTACCTGAGATTGAGGAACTGAGTTTTAGTCTCTAGTCTAAATAACTACTTCACTGTTCTTTCCATTTTCAGCTTTTGTAAAACACTAAAACTTTCTGTAGATTAAAGACTATTACTTGGACAAGGGTCCACACCGACATTACTGTGGCAATTCTCTGCCTCAGTGCACAGCAAGCACCTTCATCATACAGTTGGATTTTTTTTCCTGTAGGAACTTAGAATCTTATGGTTGGACACACTGTGAAACAGAACTGAAAATACAAAGGCTTGCTCCTTCCTTGTTTCCTTTAGCTGGTATATCAACACCGTCTCTTTCACCTGCTTCGGCAACATAATCTTTTCCTGGTACACAACATAATATTTTTCTAGCTTTTTCAGCTTAAACAGAGTGAATATCTTTCAAAATGGAGGAACATCTGATATGGTTATTAAGCAATTATTAGTAAGAAAGAACTGAGTCCGTATAAACAGGACTCTGGAAAACAGAAATTTAGCATTTACCTTGCAAGTACGGGATGTAGTGTTGTTGCTATACATTATTATCTTCAAGAACTTCACACGCATCAGTAGAAACATACAACAATATACAATCATGGTTGAGCACAGCAGGATTCTGATGTGCAGCACAGTAACACAGCACTGTCTGTCCATTACTGTTGCCACGTATCAGGGTAGAAGGTTGCAGAAGCAGAGCTGTGACAATGCTTAGTTGTTACAAGTTCCTTCTCTGATGGAGCCACTTCTACAAAAGAGTTCGTTCTCATATGCATGTCAGGTAGCTATCAGAGTGCTTAGTGCACAAAACTCACCCAATTGAGTGTTTCAAACCTTTGTCCTAGGCTTCTTACCCAGCAAAGTGTGCAGTGTGTCTAAAAAAGTAATATTAACATTCTAGGTGGGAAGCTAACTAAACCTAGCAAATTTGAAATACTTAGCACTGGCTTGCGTATGTATCACTTTTACTCTAGGTTTCAGACACATAACTTCCAGCAGCTTCTCCCCACCCTGGATTGTGTCTTTACCTATCCATTCCGAACCCAACAGCATGGTCATGCAGCAAGGAACACAAAGGGCTTCACAGGGCTGCAGGCACTCTGAGGCTAACAACCCCTCCTAGGAAGAAACACTCTTGACTTTTGTACTTAGTATTTAGCAGTTACTGGCTAAAATACTGTTTACTGTTCAGGATTTTGCCTTCCAGCTGAGTCCTACAGAAGGGCCAGTTAACTCTGTGTGTCTCCTCCTTTTCTGAAGTATCTACCACCACAGATTTCATTCAGGATCTGAAATTCAGTTTTATCGTCAGAGAGCTGGCTCCATTTTGCCATATGTTTGCTGTCTATAATGCTGCTTTCCATACGTATAATGCTTTGGACAGATGCACTGCACATGTCGGCACTTGGAGCAATCTCTATGGAAATAACCCAGATGAGTCTGAGTGTACACATTAATTCATTCCAACACACTGTTTCTTTTTTTTTTCTGCTCTGCATTCAAGGGGATTCAATCTTTCAGGGTAAATTTATTTCTGTAACACTTAGTCTATCATCTCTTTAAGTCTTTATTTTTCTAGCAACTTTAATAACGAACACATTCTAAATGTTTACTTCTACAAAGTATGTTTTAACACAATTGTGTAAAAAGATTGATATACAGGAACGCAATTTTAAATAGCTATTTACAGTCTAAACAGCAACATATTAACTATAAAAACAGCAATCTCATCTTAGTAAAATACTTATCAACTTATGAATCATGGTGGGCATTTATAAATTATATACTTACATGTATATAGAGCTCTACAACTAAATTTTGGAGAGTCAAATAACTCCTCCACCCATTCATACAGTAATTGACAACTCATCATCAACATTGTCATGGCAAACTAAAATCCTCTGGTCTTCATCCTTCTCATCTGCTGTGGTCATTCACATAATGCGTCAAAGTGGCACAATTTCAAATAAACTTAGTCTTTCCTTTTTACAGCTATAAATGAGCAATTTGCCTGGCAGAGAAAGCAGAAACACTAGAGTTGTGTCAATCAAAGCCTGTCAATTACTTCAACCAGAACACAGTAGTGGTGGTTCCCTTGAAGCACTAAAGGCGCTGCCCCTTCAGCTCCGCAGCTCCTGGGTGCAAACCTACATCCTACAGTGTTAACGCTGCTTACCTACAATAATCCTGAGCACAGCGTTGGGAAGAAGTTATGGAGGGAAAAGGAGGAGAGCTCTTTGGAAGAGCCTCATCGCTCTCTGTGACACATGGCATTGCACTGACTATTTGCACTGCTTTCATGCAAGCAAAGCTTGTGTTCAATTTCTTTCCTTTCATAACCTCACAACACTATCAACAATTCCACGCACTCAGCACTCAGTGCCAGTCCAGCGAGATTACCCAAAACCTGAAGGGCCAGAGATAAATCACTTGACTAGTGATCAGTCAAATCTTTAGAATAGGCTCAGAAACCTTTACTCACAGACAAAAAGGAAAGAGTGTCTGGAAAAAATAGTTAATATTTCAAGTCTGAGTACACAACAGTCTGTCAAGAAGGCAGAGTCTTTATTAGCATCTATAAACAGTGTTTTGTTGCATTTTGATGTCAATATGCAAGAGAAAATAAATGTAATGCAGTGAATTAGATTAATCTGAAAAATGAACGAAACACAAGTCACTTTCTGAAATGATTTTACTGAAATGGATGTAACTGAAAAACTGAAAAGTACATTAATCACATGAAATCTGAAGAAGTTTTATAGCTTGCCTATAATAGAACATTGTAAACGTAAAGATAACACTTATAAGGATATTATAAAGATTACAAAAAAAGATGAACTGGAGTTCATATGCATATCTTTGTTTTTTCCTCTAGGATGAATTATCTTGGAAACAAAAATGTAGAAACAGCTATAGTTAGACCTCTCTAGTGCCCTTACCAAGAGCAACTAATAGAAAATGCTAAAAGACAATTTATTAAAAAGGGGAAAATGTACAAATACTTCACCCAGTTCATAACTGCAAGTATCTGCAGCCTACGGACTTTGTAATACCACACTTGTACCTTGTGTTTAATAGGTTTTCATAGATAAATAGTTGTCTAAATAAGTATTTGTCTAACTGCTCCTGACCCATTTCCAACATTCATCATTCGTGGCATAAATTTCTGACAAGCTCTAAAATCTGAATGAGCTTATAGAAACTTCTGTGATGTAGTTACACAGGACATGGTTAAACTGAGATGTTACAGCTCTTAAGGAAATTTGTCTGCTTCTGCATCAAAGCATCTCTATGCCCCTTTCCCCTTCCAACAAGCAGATCCTCTTCACTGAGTAGCTTCTTCAAATCCTTCTCATTGGGTGACATGACATTTCTTTTCATCTTCACATGTTTTTGTTATCACTGAATTCTCTGGATTGCTTGCCACTATGCACATGGTAAAGGATCTAGAAAAAAGCTATTCAGTGAAAGACAGAGAAAACATGCCCACCTTGTCCTGTAGCTTTTCCTGTTAGCTGGAATGACATGAAGACATATGCACAGAGTTTGCTGACATCTTGTGAACTGTCCATAACATGACAGACTATGGCAATATAATGCTTTATACTCAAAAAGTGTTCTCTGCTGGGTAAGAGAAGACTGAGATTAACCTTGATTAAACTTTTACTTTCTGAAAGTTTATAATAAATTCCTGAGTGGGTTAATGTAAAGAGATGACTCACAAGAAGATATACATGGGTATGTGTCAGCATTTGAACAAAGGGGACAAAGGAGGCAAGGTGATCTTGAGCCAGTCAAAAGACAAATAATCAGCCAAGCCAACACCGCAGAATGGCAGTGAAATGCCCATGTAAGCCGTGTAGTCTGCTGAAAGGAGCTGTAGCCATACAAACCTGGTAAAGATAAACCCATGCTGAAAAAAATACATCTTTTGTCTGAAAACACATTTTTTGAAAAGCAGGATGACAAAAAATGGAGTGAGTACAAAACATTTCATGCTGAAAAATTCAAACAAGTGAATTTTTTTTGTGAGTTGAGATTTGTGAAGGCAGAAGAGAAAAACATGACAAATAACAGCGTCAGAGAAAAACCAGTATCTTTCATTGGTAACCTGCCATAGATGCAATTAAACGAATGAACAGTAAGATTTTTGGGTAATCCAAATTTCATCACATAGGAGAGAAAATGAAACTTTACATATGCAACTGTTGTCAGTGCCTTCTCTTTTCTAAAGAGGCCAACTCCCTAAATTCTCATGCAAACTTTTCTGGAAAATTAAAACTGGAATTTTTTTAAACTGTTGATTGGCATTAGTGCATCTAAACACAGCGAGAACTGACACTCTTCTTCACAGAATTTTTGGTTTGCCTTTGGTATTTTCCCCTTATCAAATGAACAGCTGGGACAGAAGCCTTAAAGAGGCCCATTTGGAAAAGAGAGATGACAAAGTTCAGAAGAGCAATGTAAGGTACTACAAAGATTTCCAATCAGATTAAGTTCTCCTCTTTCCTCCCTTCACATCCTTTGTGGTTTTAACAGAAAAGCTGAAGCACCTCATGTTTTGTTGCTGCACTTAAGTGCAACTACCTAGGTCAGAAACTATCATAATTTCTCTAAATAAACATTTATTTCTTCTTGTTTGTGAAACAGACTCTGAGAGAATCCCTAACTTCAAAATTTGGTCAGCTATAAAGAGCTGGGATCCCTCTGTAGTCAGGGGAAAGAATCTGGAGCCAGTGGAGGGGTGATTCATCACACGCTAAGATATGGCGAGATGGATCTTATACTTCAGTTTTTCAGAACACATGAAGATTGAGCATACATGGTGTTTTTTTTCTCTTCTGGAAACTGATTTATTCAAAAGGGAATTACATTTTACCACTGTGATACTGAGTAAATTATATAACTATACCAGTAATTCTGATTTAATTTAAATCAGCCAGTGTTTCTTCTTTTATAATTTTGCATGAGACAAAAAAAAAAAAACTAGATTATTTTAAAAATTGTAGGAAGCACATAAAAATCTATGCAGGTAAACGAAGAAACAAAACTCAAATGGAATGCATTAAAACATTCTGCGATTGTTTGCCCCAGACTGAATCTTGCCAATTAAACAGGCTGTTAGATAACCAATGAAGGCTAAAAGAAACCTCAGGGTTTCAAACTACATTATGCCCTTTTCATATTAAAAAAATTCCATTTAAAAATCTCCACTGTAAAGGAAAAGGGCAGGAATGCCATTGTCTCTGCATATGCAGCCAGCTTTCAGAAATATTTTAAGAAGCAGACTGAACTGTTAAGGGACAATGACTCAAAACATTCCTCATTTGTGGAGACACCAGGGTGTTTGGTTGAGATGGAGTAGATGAACTTTCAGTTGTGTAATGGCTAAACCTCTGATCTGATAAGGCACAGGTGAATGATGGGCTGTGAGTGAGATAGGAACTGGATCCTGTGAAGAGGACTGTGCCCCTTGTCATGCTAAGCTGTGCTCCCCTGCACAAACCCCTGAGCTGTGGGGCTCCCCCTCCATCCTCCCCAGGGAAACATCGGGGACCTGAGCATGTTCATCTCTGCTGATGGGACATAATGGAGGACAACTGACTCAACTGTGCTGGGCAGCTGTGTTGTCTTAGGTGCCCCCTGATCCACATTCTTATATCAAGCTCCCCATCCGGGAGGAGATACCTGATTTATATTCACCTGAACCTGAAAATATAAACCCAAGAGATGGTGTGTTCCGCCATCTTCTCCCCACCCCTTATTCAGGACTTCCTGCCCACTCCTCCTGCCAGATCTGGATCCAAGACTGCACAGCAACCAAGTCTTACTGCAGAACCTATGGGTGGTGAGATCCTCACATTCTTGTACTTTGTTTTTCTTTCTCTTATGCTTCACACTCTTGTCCTTTCTTCCTCTTTCTTTCTTTCCCCTTGTGTGTGTCCTTGTGTGATGCACTTTTATACTGCAATGCTTTCATGTTGTATTACTCTAGATAATAACCACCAAAACAGCTCCATACTTGTCTTCCTTTGCAACCAAATTGTTCTATAACAAACCCCACACTGTTTATTTAAAAAACCTGATCATTCAGTGTCATTTCACACTAATGTGCCCCAAGGGATCTAGTGACAAGAATGTGGCTTACCCCCACCTTCTGAGGCGGGCCATAACAATAACTCAACAAAAATAATAAAAAGAGAAAGAACATGTGATTTGGAATGTCCCACATACCTTGATTAGGTTTTCATCACCTGAAAACCTACAGAAACAGCTCATCCTCACCTGGGATCAGCAGTGCAAAACTCAAAATAATCATGGGCAGGTAGAGGATGTAGCTGTTCCTCCAGTTGCTCCTTGGTTAGACAAGGAGGAAGCCTTCGAATAACCACCTGCATATATAAAAAGAAATGGAGATTTATATTTGATCTAAATACTGTAGAAACAGATGGCACAAATTCCCTGACTCAGTTCCTGTAATTGTTTTAAAACTGTAGGGTGACCTATTCTGACAAACAGCCTGAGAGCCATTGCAATTTAATCATCAACCTTAAAAAGAGATATTGATTACATAAAAATTTTGAAGTATTTCTAAAAAATGATTTAAACTAGCTTTTAAGTCTTGTTACAGCAGTATTTCAGTGTAACAGGTCTCTGTGTCCAGTTGGTCCTGGCAGGGGTTTTTCAGAGCACCCTCTGACAGGATGCTGGGGCTGCCCAGTGCTGAGTGCAGCCAGCTCCAATGGATCCACCCCAGGGCACAGCTGAGCCCCTTAAGCCAAGACAGTGGTGACTCTGGGAAAGGTATTTAAGAATGGACAGGAAAGGTAGCACAGCAGTGGGTGAGACAGAGGAGTAAGGGGGGAAAATAGTGTAAGACACAGCCCTGCAGACAAAAAGGAAAGGAGGAGGAGGTGCTCCAAGTACCAAAGCAGATTATGGTGAGGCACACTGTTCCCTCACATGCCATGAATGACCACAGTGGAGCAGACATCCACCTGCAGCCCATGGGGGCCCCCATGCCACAGGAAGCGGCCCTGAAGGGTCCTGCAGCCTGTGCAGAAGAGCTCACACTGGATCAGGTTTATCCTGAAGGCCTGCAGCTCATGAAGGAGACTTATGCTGCAGCAGGTCACGAAAAACTGCAGCATATGGGAGGGACACTCCTGCAGCACTTCATGAAGGACTGTATCTTGTTGTGTCCCGCGTCAGGTCCCCCATCCCAGAGGAAGGAAGGAATGTGAGGAAGAAGGAGCAGTAGAAAGGAGCTATTATGTCCTGTCTGCAACCCCCATTCCTCATCCTCCTGCAATGCTTCCAGGCAGAGGAGGTTGAGACTGGGAAGGAAGAGGGGAAGTGGGAAGGTGTTTTAGTTGCAATCTTTTTTTTCAACAGTCTTCTCTAATGTTTAATTAGCCATTAAGTAAATTCATTCTCTCCATGTGAGAACTGTACTGTAAGCTGAGTTAGAAAGGACCCACAAGGACCATTGAAGTCCCACTCCTGGCCCTGCCCCAAGAATCACAGCATGTGCCTGAGAGCATTGGCCAAATGCTTCTTGAACTCTGTCAGGGTTAGTGCTGACCATTTTCCTGGGGAGGCTGTTCCAGTGCCCAACCACCCTCTGGCTGAAGAACCTTTTTCTATGCAACCTAAACCTCCCCAGACACAGCTTTGTGCCATTCCTTTGCATCCTGTCACTGGCCACCAGAGAGAAAGTATCAGTGCCTGCCCCTCCATTTTCCTTTGTGAGAAAGCTGTAAGAAGCTGCTATGAGGTCCTCCCTCAGCTGTGTCAGTTTTTCCTGTGATGACTCTTTGTTTTTTCCATCACATCTTATTCCTGGGTCTTGCTGAGGGAGGAGTGCACGAGCACCTGGCTGGAGGTCAGCCACCCAGAGTCAACCCACCACACCCACCTAAACTGCCCGATAATAAAGGCCAGGAGACCGTGTAGAAACCTCTGGCTGAATGATGCCAGCACACAAAGCAGTAAGATGGCCATCAAGCTTCAGGTAATCTGTTTTAATTTCTGAGTACTTCAATATCTGAATCTAACTTTACTGAGCTCTGAGTTATAGTAATTTTCAGTGCTTCAGTTTTACAATTAAAAAAAAATAAAAACGGGAATAAATAAAATCCCCCAGTACTCAAAGACTCACAGAATTGGCAGGGTTGGACGGGATCTCTGGTCCAACCCCCCAGCGAAGGCAGGGTCACCTAGAGCAGGTGCCATAGGAACACGTCCAGGTGGGTTCTGAATGTCTCCAGCTAGGGAGACTCCATGACATCCCTGGACAACCTGTTAAAATCTGCAAGTATTATTTGAAAGGTGCTCGAATAAAGACGGGGAAGAGAGAACTGCTCTTGCCCTTGACAGAAGCTCCTTTGCTACAGCAACAGCTATCCTTGACTTCACAATTAAAGGTGAAATGATTTCCAGCGCTGAGGCTGGGGGTCTCCCAATACTCCAGGGAATGAACACTCTCATTCTGCAGATGAAGAAATACCCGTTATAAACACATGAACCTCCTGAGATCAGGCTCGGTCTGTTTCCTCACTGCAGCCTCCCTCGCACCTTCTCCCATCTCCCACCGGAGCCGCCCCCGCCCCGATCCCCGCGCCGCGCTCGCGCCCCCTCACTTTGCTCAGCGCCGTTTTCTTCTCCTCCCGCTGTTTCCCCGGCGCCGGCTGAAGCGGCGGCGGCGGCGGCAGCGGAGACGGCGGGGAAGGCGGCGGCGGGTTCGACGGAGCGTCCGTGTCGCGGCGCGGCGACTCCTGCAGCAGCGGGGCGTCCATGGGCCGCGAGTCACAGCCGCCGCCCCGGCCCGGCCCCGGTCCTGCCTCCCGCTCCGAGCGCATGGAACCGCCGCGCCCGCAGCCGGGCGGAAACCTCGCGAGAACGGCCGCAGGACCGGCGGGATCTCGCGAGGCTGCCCCCGCCAGCCCTGGCGGCGAGCGGCGGCTCCGTCCCCATCGCTGCTGGAACTGCGGAGGGCTCCCACACTGCCGGTGCGAGGAGAAGACACACAAACGTGCCCATTTCCCTCCTCTCACGGCCTCGCCCTAAGCTCACGCGTGCCTTGTCACCCTGGCCTCGGAGCGGCTCGTAGGGCGGGAAGGGCACAGACACCGCGGGGTGCATTATTCACAGTCTTTGGATGCAGGGTCTGAGGGGGAGCCACATTCTGCGGAGAAAGCAGTGGGAAAAAGGAAAAAAGGCCATTAATCATTGCTTGTGTGAGGCCAGGAGTCTTATGCCTGCAGGGAAGTTCTGTGATAATTAAGCAGTACCTACACTTTCGCAATGCACGGCAGCCCCAGCCCCCGAGGCTACGCAGCTGGCGAGAGCTCTTCCAAGCGGTGCCTCCAGGCCTTTCTGCCTGGCTTCGTCTGGAACTGTGGGGATAGGACAAGGGGGAGTGGGTACAAACTGAGAGGGGAAATTTAGGATGAATGTTAGCAATAAACTTACTGTGAGGATGGTGAGGCACTGGAGTAGGCTGCCCAGGGAGACTGTGGATGCCCATCCCTGGCAGTGGTAAAAACCGGGTCGGACAGGGCCTTAAGTAACCTGGCAGGGAAGTGTCCCTGCCTGTGGCAGCAGAGTTGGGACTACAGGATCTTAAAGGTCCTTTCCAACCCACACCATTCTATGATTCTATGATTATTCTAAGTACTGACCCATCAATCAGAGCAAGACCTTTTAGTCCTAGCTTGCAATCAACGAATTTTGTAGTATCTAGATCCAAAATGTTTCTTGAAATTGCTGTGTGAGTTGGAATATCTTGGACTAAATCTCCTGCAAATAAGTGACAGAGGTACAGCAAGCTCCAAAGTAAGGACATGTCACACATTTAAGGACAGATTTGTCTGGAGCTATGGAAACTAGACAAAAGGAGCAAAAATGCCTGCAATTTAATCAGAATACACAGGGTCATTGCAAATCTTCAGATCCTTCTGCATTGATTGTCCTCAAATAGCTGTCCACAGCATGGAGGAAACACATGATCTGATGTGGAATAATAAAAGTAGGTGGCATTGGCTGAGAAAACTGAAATCACAGAATATGCTGAGTTGGAAGGCACCCACAAGGACCATCAAGTCAACTCTTAAGTGAATGGCCCACATGGGGTTTAAGCTTGCAACATTGGCATTATTAGCACCAGGCTCTGATCAATTGAGCTAACGTGTTACTCGTTTTCAAATCTTTTAGGCAGCAGTACCTATGAAGAAACTTTTGGAGCCATTTGCAGCACAAATATCTTGTGGGTTTTTATATCTGTTCTAAAAACCTTCAAGACAACAGTCAGATCTCCCCACTCTGGGACAAAATGAATCCTTGGAAGAGAAAGATGAAGTTATGGGACAGAGTAAAAATATCTCTTTTGGGGGTATATTTGTAAGCCACCCAATTTGACAGTCCTGGACCTTTGTACCCAGCAGCCAAAGCCAAGTGAGGCAATGGCAATAGCTTGCAGCAGGAATCAACAATCTGAGGTGAAGTCAGGCCAAAACTAATAACCTAAGTCCTCATGAGGACAAGGACAATACTCAATTTAACTAGAGCCAGGGTGAATGTCATAATAACCCAGAAAGGCACCAAGCACTCTCTAGGAAGAGCAGGACAAGTAATGGGAGGTGCAGAAGACCAGGGCAAGCAGGTGGTGCCAGTACAAAGTCAGGGATTTGGACAGAACAAGAGCAGGTCAAAACATTGAACAGAAGATAAATAAGGAGATAAAAACTTTCCCTGAAGTCCTGTCTGAGACATACATCATGAACCAGCTCACAAGCTCTAACCCAACTGTAGCTCCCTAAAAGGCTTGGAGCCAAGCCAAGCCATATCAAGAATTCCTTTGACATCCAAAAGGGTCCTTCACAATCTAGGACACTTTGCATACATTTCTTTCTAGGTAATTTTTAATACCAGTATGTGAAGGTTAGCAATAGGGGGCCAAAAAACCTCCAACAGATACATGCCAAGGCACAGTGTCACGATAGGCTGCCATTATAGCAGTGCCCATTCTCACTGTTCCATCTGTTTCCTCCCACTCCAACCACTCTGCCCCACAAACGACAAGTAGCACAGCAGTGGCTTGCTCTCCTTGAACCTGAGAATTGATCAGATCTAGAAAATACTTTAAAATGCTGTTCCAGTTCCCTGATTTCATTCACAATGTAACCACACAAGGATTTGTATTAGCACAGCTGAGGAAGTAGCTCAGTAGATTCCTACAGGCAGGAGTAACATAAACCAGTGCTGCCATCACAGCCAACACAGCATCAGATCGTAACTGGGGAGTGCAGGAAGAAAGATGAACTTTTATCAATATTTAAAACCATTTTGCCAATGAAAAAAATTAATAACAGAGGAAAGCAATGCAAGATTTATATCCATGTCTGACAGTAGTCGAAAAGCCTGATTCTCTAGAAGATTGTTTTACCATCTTCCATTTAGAAATTGCCATGATGTCTTACTAGAAAACTAGATTTACATATGCTGGATCAAAAATAATGATATAGAGAAAAAAGAGTTTAGCTCCTTGAGAATCTTTGAAAATCCATTTGCAATATCCTTCTGTGTGCAGCAACAAGCCTTTGCTGTCATATTATCCACGAGATAGTCTTGGTTACAATCATTCAGGACACATATACACAGATGTAAAAATAACTATCAAAAGATCCTTTAAAGGAAGAGACCTGCCTAATAGAGCAGCTGTTGAGACACACTCATCATAGATTCTCCCAGGAGTGTCCAGGAAAAATCCCCAGTTTACCTCAAAGATGTCACCTGCACCACACCCCGACTACCAGGTTCCAAAAGAAAAGAAAGCCCTTTGTATGAACTGTTTTTGCCAGTCACACTGAAGAAGAGAGACCTGACTCTGCCCAGGAGACGCATCACATGCGTCTAAATTAATCTAAATTATTTATTTTTCCAACACTCTGCTTGGATACTTTTTCATTTAAGACTCATGGCTCATACTATGTTTTTCAAGAGAATGTGTAACTTCGGGTGAATTGTTTTAGAACTAGGAAGTAAAACATTTTTATTCACCTTTTTTTCTCATGTTTAAGAATATATGGGATTGGTATTGAATTCTGCACTCGATGCAAAGTTCAATCCATATTTTCTAACATATGGAAGGGAAATTTGGGCATCTCCAGTTTCCTTTGTGGAGCCACAGCACAATTCCCATTGTCATTGGGACAGGAACCAGACTTCCCTGTACTACTGTGCTGGTCCCCATAGCAAAGCAATGGGATCACCTAGACCCAACAGATTTCCATAGTGAGAGTGTGTGCAATTGCTGATCAAATACAGACTCCTCCCCAAGCTTTTCCTCCTTGATATCCTTGAACTCCAAAGTGCAGTTTTGTTTAAAACTTGACTTCATGTTTAGTAACACACAGATGTGCAAAATAGCTAATACTCTGGATTCAAACGATGTATATGGCCTGCATCGATGCAATGAGGTCTTCTTGATTCAGATGGGGATTCATTAGAGTGCTATCAGGAAACGAATATTTATAAAGGAAGAACTATAAACTCCTGTTGTTAAGTACATAGTAGTTTGAATTCATATAAAAAATAGCAAATTCATGAAAGTACAACACCATAACAAAAATTCTGAAACAAACATACTACACTTAGACAAAATGAGCTCTCTACCAGTATTTATGGTCACGTACTATGGTCTGACATTGATGTTTCTAACATCATATCACTTTCATTCATTTCAATCTCAAATGTTTCTTCCAATGGGCGACTGGTATCTGTACTTTTCCTTTGATTTGATGTCTCTAATGTTACTATGCCACTTTCATCCAGAGTTTGTCTTTCTATGTCAAATTCTCTGAAATCCCATGGAGGTGAAATTATGTTCTTTAATGTCTTCACTGTGTGTACATCGAAGTCGTAACATCTTAATTTGTCTTTGATCTCTGTTCCTAGGAAAACAGACAAACCATTAGTTTATTTCAAATGAATACTCCCAAAAATGTAATCTCAAAGAAACTATTATTCAGAAACTACTATAATTCTCTGCTTTCAGACCATCAAGGAGCTGCTGCTGCTTAATGACTGAAGCTGAATGAGTTGCTCTGAAAAAGTCCAGCAGCCTTCTTTCTCAAAAAAGCACAATACAAGAAGCACAACTCAGATTCAAAAGTCTGTTTTGAGAAGTAATTGCCAAGTCCCTTCCCAATTCTCCAAGGGGCTTTTTTCTTGTTTAAGTTACACACAGCTTGGTTTGCATTAATGCATATCACATGGCTGCATGGTTCTTCCAGATGTGTTAAATGACTACATATGGAGCAAGACAATATTGAGAAGAAACATCTGTTTCAATTGTGTGAAAAATCTGTAGGAAGAGCACTAGAGTACACAGATGGCTTTTACTTTTAAGGTTTCAGCCTTCTTAACATGCTCGACAGGACATCAACTGTGTTTACTATAAATAAATCACTAAGCTCAATGAAGCAGAAATCTATAAAAAAATACAGAAGTTTTTTTTGCGGAGAAAAAACTTGCATAGAAAATTTAAACCTACGGCAATATAATGTATTACTGTTATGAAGCACTTTTTTTTTACCATATATAAAGCTGTATTTTTGGAGTCAGAAGAACCTATCCTGTCTCCACAGAGACAAGTTTTGACAAGGTGAAAATGCCTTGCTCTACAACAACATTAGCGCTCTGATTTCCTAACTCCATACCTCTCTTTAATTTTTCCCCCATTCCCTTTGCAATCTAAGATGCCACACATCGATATTTTCTATGAAAAAAACCATCGACACCTAAAGTGTTGCCTTTCTTTATACTGGTGAGCGTTTACTGTCATGATGCTCACAAAAACCACTGGTCATCTGCAATTGCTGCTAAGTTCTGACTCACTTGGCCATTAAAAAATCAACCAAAAAAACCTAAACAAAAACAATCTCTACTTTGTGAGTTAATTAGGTAGTGGTAGGCAGTCCTTCTTGACATAACACTTCTCTCAAAGGACTCAATGACTTTAAGAGACACATACGTTAGACACTTACCAATATAGGCTTCAGAATCACCAATGTACATTTCTATGCAGTGTCCAAGCATTGTGACTGAAAACGTGTCATCCCGCCTGAGACCAAGGGCCTATTAAAAAAAAAACAGTAAAAAGTATTTAGCAGCAAATAAAAACATTTACATCTTAAGTCTGCAATGGTTCAGTTTATTGGTTGTTGTTCCATGATGCTATCTGAGCATAGTCTTCACTGTAAAAGCAAAACATTGCACAACCAAAATAACACCATCATATGAACTGGCTGAAGTAGTAAGCAAGGAAAGCACAAAAACAAAACCAGAAAAGAACATATATACAGACAGGAAATCAGTCACATATGAGATATATATCATATGCTGCTGTTTACTTACTGTAAAATTTCTAGGTTGGAAGTATTTAAAATTATATAAATTAGTATTAGTATTTAAAATTATTTATTTAGGTGCATGAGAAGCTTACGTACATAAAATGTAAATTGCAATTCCAAGTTTGCCAAAGAGGCCACTTTTTACCTAATCAATAAAATATAGAAGATTTAAGAAAAAAACAAATTAAGATTATAAAATAAACAAATTTTATCCTCCTTATTTGGAGGCTGGAAAAAAATGCTGGTTCTCTGCTCCAAACCCAAACCAGAGTGAAACAGTAAATAATAACCTGTTATTTACAGCTGCAGCCAGTTACGTACCGTGTGGAAATAGTCAATGGCACTTTCAAAATTGCCCATGAGGCTGTGTATGTAGCCAATGGCAGAGTAAGTAGAAGCATTCTGAGGGATTAATACCAGAGCCTGGCGATGGTATTCCAGTGCTTCTTCATACTTCCTGTTAGGGTTAAGTACAGGAGCTCTATTAGTAAGCTTCATGGTGAAAGGTGTTTTTACAGTACCCTGTGGGTATTTTCCTTAGCAAAGTGTAACACAGTTATGCCAGAACTTTAAAAAACTTGCTTCACACTCTGAACATAATAGAATGTACAAAAAGACTCATGGATATCAACAATTTTCTTCCTCAGTGTAATTGAGAAATTATTGTTCTCCTTATGTAGCAAAACAGCTGCCTAGAGCTAGGTCCCATTTGGAGATCTTAGCTGTTTGATATGGTAAATTGCTTTAGATGTTTAATGCTGCTCATTGTAGCCCTGGCTTGCTTTCTGTAGCTTTTATTTGCCTTCCCGAGGGAGAGAAGGAACAGTATGAGACTAAACCACACAATTCAAACTAAGAAAAGCTCTCTGGGCAGAAATCTCACAACCCTTAAATGCTGCATACACTGGTACTTCTGTCATTTTGCGACACGCTCTATCAGAAAAGGAGGTTTACACATATCCATGATATCTATCAAATACCAACCTGTCTTTGAAAATTATCTATTAATTACACTGATTATTGCATTTGTTATTTTATAAAACAAGGATTAAAAGTACACTACAACATTACTCTGAGAAATTGAATTGTCACATTTGACATCCTAGTTCCACACTGTTAAAAATAAAGATAGATATCACCTGTTCACAAGAAATTTTAATGTCTAAAGTGATAACGAAATTATGCAATGAGCAACACATGAAGTTGTTAGAGGGCATCAAGTAACAATTGACAGTCAGAAAAATTATGCAGCTGTTTGCTTGCTGCACAAACCTGTCACATGATTTCAATTTCATTTTCACTCATAATATTTACACATCCAATTGACTACCACTGTATTTGAATATGCTGCTTTCAAATTTCAACCACATAATACTAGTGAGTATACATATATCCAGTAAGTTTTTCATAGTAGCTATATTATGTATTACAGACACTACTGAATTAGTTATTACAGAGTTTTTTAAGATGTCAAAGCATATGTACAGATGCCTAAATTCTCAACTTGATTTTCTTGGAAGATGGTTTACAAGGATGCAAAAATATTTCAGCTTTGATTTCCGAACCTGAGCAAATATTAGAAGTTGTATGAAGCATGATGTAAGCAATTAGTAACTTACTGTATAAATTTTAAAAAGACAAAGTAATTATAAACAAAACAAGTATTTGAAAAAACTCTGCAATTATACTCATGAACAGATTTCAGAAGCAGTGCCTTTTGTTTGATCTTGGCACAAGGAGTAACTGTTATACGTCCTTATTTCATAATGAAAATGAAGACTAATTGGCAATTAAAGCACAAAACAATTACTACCAAAGTCAAAGCAGAAGTACAGCTTTCATCTACCAGAATCACATTTTCATTAGCAGCTTTGAAACAAAAATTACAGTGTACACCAATTGAGTAATTAAAACCACTAAAAATATTTTTTAAAATTTGCATGGATTGAACAAAATAAAGCACTGGTTAAAGTCAGATTAAGGTAATTAATGAGAAAATGTCTGTGTTAAAACTGTTAAAGCTTGTATATGTGCTTTGCACTTTTTCTATTAATGGAATGGAAACATGAAATGAAACATTAAATAGTTTTGTTCTAAAAAACAAAGTAAGACTCCCTTGCTGTGTTATAATGCCACTGAATATTTCACTTCAGTAAATAAAAGTAAGTGCTAATCCAAGCAATTAATTGGCACAAACCCACCTTTATGTTAATTAAATCAGTGGACATATTTCAGTATGTAACGACTGAGACAGTGGAGAGTTAAAATTCACACCCATACAAGCACCTAAAAGCCTACAGCTAATTCCCTAATAAGAATCAATAGTTAAAGAAAGGCTTTTACATTAACTACTTTAACTTTTGGGTAATAAATGGGTTATAAAGGGTGATTAATGTAGTTATGTTCACAAGCTGATTTAAAGAATCTTGTTCTTACAGGGTAATTCTACACTGCTTTCATGTGGTACACAATCTTGATATAAAGGAGAGAGAAAACACATTTGTGCAGCATTATAGAGAAATGGAGCTCCAGTACTCTCTGCTTACTTAAGTTTTCTGCAGACATGTCCTAAGTTGTTCAATAAAGGCTCCCACTTATCAACTGTTACCTGCAAAATAAGGCAACAATTCAAATAACTGCAGCTTCCTAGACTGTAACTAAATCTTTTCTACTTTAAAAAAACAAAACATACAAATGAATAGGGAATTTTGTTTATGAACAAGAAAAATACCACCAAGCATTTTGAACTCTTAACAAAACACACAAGCTAAAATCATTTATTCAATAACTACTTTTTCTATTTTTTACATTCCCCAAAGCTAATAATATTTCTTTAAAGGGTCAGTGATATTAAAACTTGATGCAAACCAGAGAAAACTTGTTTTCTACTTAACTAGAAAAAGTCAAGTCTCAGCTTAGGAGCACTGAAGTTTTAAAATAAAATTTCTACTGTATTACTTTTATCTTAAAATAACCACAACATGTCTTTTCACAAGCTATTACAAAATTATGGAGTTTTACAAATGTATGCTCTTGCATGTTATTAGAATAAATACCTCATTTCCAATAGCTTTGATTTTTTCCAGTGCATCAAGGAACCACTTTTCTGCCGTTTTCCAGCTAAGGATTGAAGGGTTTGGGGGAAAGAAAAGTAAATTAGTGAAGAGTTTTCATTAGCAGTATGAGAAAGCTGTATTCAAAGAAAGATTTCTATGACATTATTTCATCATATGAGAGAAATTAGATATAAAACCCAGTAATTTATATTTGGCTATATTTTGCATTGTGGTCCTAAGAGGTAACAAGACAAAACTAAAAAAAAATCAGAATCAAAGTAAAAATATTGACTAAACACTTTTGATATAGGTTAGTTTTTTTCCCCAGAATATATTTGGAACCTCTTGAGCTGACAAACTGTTTTGCTGTACAAAATTTTATAGTATGTGTGCAGATAGATGCCTTTTCAGGCATTCAACTACACAATGACAGGCACATGGAAGATAGCATCAACCTCTGGATGTTCCTCAAGCATTAAATTCTGTTCTTGTTTAATCTTAAACAACGATGTAGAAAGCAAGGGTTTAAGGTGAACACCATCTAAACTATAACCAAAAGACACTATATTTCAATATAAGTATTTTAGTAGATATATTGGCACATTACAATCCAGAATAATCCACATTTAAGATAGTATTTGATCATATTCTGCAAGCTTACTCTCCATTTTGAAATGCTACCACTCCAACTTCATGCATAACAAAAGGATCTTCAGGTGCAATGCTTAAAGCTTGGCTGAAAAACCGTTCAGCCAACTTGGAGTTGTTGGTCAAACCATATTCCAGTCCAATATAGAGCATCGGCAAATGACACCTAAAAACCATAAAAAAGTGCATGTTTGCTTCTGTGTGGTTGCCAAGAATGGAGTCACAAACTATAAAGACATGCCAACTGTTTGCATATGTTTATGTACATCCAACTAAAAATGATTAATGATTTAAATGGACAACTAACCTGAGGTTTAAAAGGCTTTACATCTCTGTTTAACAAGAGACTGAACTCCAATAGGTAATTGTAACCTGCTCTGCAATCACATATATGGTCTCAGCACTTAAGTTTAGTTCTGATCATTTTTTCCTCTAATTGCATTCATACATTTAATTTACAAATAGAATATGGAAGAAGTAATTGATAAAAGAACTACATTTACCAGTAACCGCAATCAAATACGATAGTTTCATATGCAATATGACACACTTAGTTCACAACTCATTTTACAACCCCCTCCCATAGCATGAAGGAGCTGTTCAAGCTATTGCTATACAGCAGCTGATGAGCTGGTATGACAACCATGATTCACAAATTTCAGAAGATATTCAGGTAGAACTTAGATTACCTATATAAAAAACTTGACTTTAGAACTTATAAAATCAGAACAATAATCACAAATAATGCAGTTAAATGCAGATGGTGAAATTATTGGGGGTTTTTTCTTCCCTTGTTCTCTACCAGATAATTGCTGCAAATGCATTGCTGCTGTTTAAAGGGATGTAAGTCAATATTCTACACCACTTATGGATTCATTTGAATCTTCCGAATATGCTGTTTGTACAGACCCTTTCATGAGCTGTGCAGCTGTGAAGTATGCAGCCATTGCTTGGTCATGCTCACTCTCCACTGCGAATGAATGTCCATATGCTATCCATGCAGGGCCATAGGTTCGCTCCAGTGTGGTAGCTTTGCTAAAAACAAGAACAATTCACAAGCAAACACATCTGAAATTAAATTTCATCTGCTGCACATGACTACTTAGATAGCAATGTTATGCCACATGGTTAGGTATCTATTAAGATAATTGTCTGTAATAACCAGTGGTAAACAAACTTCATTTTAAAAGTTGAAACTTTTTAGCACTGAGAAGTATCACACATTCTTGTGAACTGATTTTATAATTTTTGCTACTGTTCACAGACAGGAGGAATTATTTGATATTAGTGAACATAATTACATAGTAGGTGAATTGAATAAAATACAGAAACATTAGTAGTGACTCAAAACTCATTGCAAAATCTTAGCTATACATTTTGAAATAAATATATTCTATCAAATCCAAGTTTAAGAAGCAGGATATGAAAATACCAAATGAACATTTAGGTTGAAATTTTGCCATCTAATTGTGCTAGCCTTGAAGAAGATGAGCATTTGTCACATCACAGGCCACGCATCAGAGAAGTATGGAAAATGTCACTCAAGTCTTGAGCTGAACACTGCAACCTAAGCATCAGGACATCAGCCTGGAGGCTTTACAGAAAGGTGGACTTGACAGGAACATTAGAAAGCTGTGTAGATTATTTTCTGAATCTGAAGGCAAGGGCATTCATAATTAAACAGCTCATAACAAGTGTGCACAGTCTCTTCTTAAAAGCTTCTGACATGGAGATAGTACATGTTCCGTAAGTATTCTATCATATTGCTTAACTCTCCCTAAAAACTTATTTTTTTCCTAACATATAATCTAAATTTTTTCTGTCCCAGTTAAACTCATTATTTCTCATCACAGATCCTAGAGAATGGTTTGTTCTCTGTCTTCTGAGACAAAACTTTACATATTCAAACATTTGTATCTTGCCACCCATGACAGCAATGAAAGATATGTGGGTATTTGACTGTGTCTTCAAGTTTCTTTTCTGGAAGCACTGTGTAGCCCACAGTTGTCCCTAGCCTTGTTAGCTTTACATTATCATTCATCTCTAAGAAATTTAAGCATCTTGTTACTATTTCACTTTAAGCAGACCTCTTTTCCCTTTTGCCAGAACTACTCTGAATTTTGATGTTTGTTGTTTCTTGGTTTGTTTGTTTTTCTCTTCAACACATCTACAGATACTTTCTTGCTGTCTAGAGATGCTTGTACATTTAAAGATGTTTTTTATTTCAGCACCAAAACCAAATATATCACTCAGGACAACTACTTGAATAATTTCACAGTGCTACTTGTAAGGAATTTAAATATTTTATTCATTATAACCTGGCATTTAAAAAGTCTAAATGACTAACCAATCTTTACATATATTGTCTGTAAAGGTCTCAGGTTGATTTATGCCTTCTCAGTTTAAGCTTTCAGCACCAGAACAAATGCCCTACTTCACAGCAAGGTCCTGCTCCCCAGTGCTGATATTCTCTACACATACAGAAGACCTACAGGAAACAGCATTGACCAAACCTAAAAAGCCCACTGTTGCTTGTGCACAGAAAGAACTGGACAGCCAAACATCAGAATTTTCCATATGATTCCTCCCTTTCAGATATGAAATCTGAACCTGAGTGTCCCTCAACTGAGAACTGAGGCCTGATCACCTACAGCTGTAGTTAGCTCAGCAGCATGAGCAACTCCAGGGGCTACACCTGCCCAGAACAGGAAGGTGATTGCCTAGAGAGTTACCACATAAGTCTTCCTCATTTTTAAAGAATCTCTATGGATGAGGTCTAAATTGCTATATCAAAAAAAGGGTGGCAACAAAACCATTTAAGTAGTAACCAGTTTATTGAGGCTTCTCTTTATGGGCTTACAAACAATCACAAACATTAAATGTTTACTTAGCAAGTGAGCAACAGGTTCACTAAGGAAAACAGAAAAAAAAATTACCTGAGATATCTTCTAGCATGTTCATTTTTGTGGCCAACCATGAGATAATAGCATCCTACTGCAAACCATGACACCTACACATTAAAATCAAAATAGAATATTATTAGACACATCACACTCATTTTAATGAAGCATCAAAAGAGAGGAAGACATAATAATTAGAGAAGTTAGGAACATTTTCACTGAAATCACAGTCAGCTCTTCAAATTATTTGGTATTACAGACAAGCTGGATCTGCTGGCATGTACCTTTCTAACTGGGGCTTACTCAGCCTAATGAAGAGAGCTAAGTGGAAAGCTTACTGCTGTCCTCAGTTATTTAATCATAGGGAATACAAGACAGAGCCAGATTCTTTTCAGGGGTGCAGTGATAGCACGGGAAGCAGTGGGTACAAGCTGCAACACAGGAAATTAAGATGAAGTCAAAGAAAAACAATTTTTACTGTGAAGGTGATCAAACACTGGAAAATGTTGCTTGGAGACATGTAGACATTTATTACTGTAGCATTTGTTTTATATTATTATTCAAAGTAAATAACTTGCACTGAATACCTTTTACAGGTACTTAATTTTATAAAAAGAACCTTGGCATAAGGAAATTACAATGCAGAGAAAATAAAAGGAGTGAACCATTTCTACAAGCTTCATCCAGAAACAGATTTTGAATTCTCAGATTTTGAAATCTCATTAGCTCAAACTAACACATTACAACTTTCATTACAACTTCATCTACAAAAGAAACTACCTGACAACAAAAACTTAGAACAACTTACAGGATTATTTGGGTACAAGTCCACCAGTTTGTGAGAAAGATAGAAAAGCTCTACACAGCGGGAATAAACAAGAAAAGAAAATTAAAAAATGCTAAAACATTTAGATGTTTCAAGTCTTTTAGCTTTTCATACAAAATATACACAACATCTAACATTATTAATCCACAAGTGAACAAAATGTTTTCTTTTCGTGGTAGTGCTTCAAACTGCCTCAAAATAGATTCAGTTTTGAAATTAGCTAAAGAAAACCCAACCGAAACAACCCATAAGTCTTCACAGCACACAAATAAGCAGCTCTACTTCCCACCCTTTAAGAATTCTGCAACAACTTAGGTCATTACCAAACATTAAAATAAATGCCAGTAGTATTACACTTGGATGTACCTTGTCAAGGTAAAATACTATTCAACTTCCTACATCTAAAAGGTATAACATACTGGCTAGATCCATTTCAAAGTAGAGTCCTGTGCATTAATATGCTGAAAATAGGACAAAAGCAAATAAATTATTATATTATTTGGAATAATTCCAAGTGATTACTTTTTCAGTAAAAATAATAATTCTAGTTACTGGAATAACTTACTACAGATTTTCTAATAATAGGAGCAGTAATCAGCTACAGGATAACAATTCTATTGCCTATGCAGTTTCAAAGGAAATAGCATTACAGCACATAAAGTTTCTATTTCTTCAGAGCACAGTGCTCTTAAACCAATGAGATTGTTGTGGAGCACTTTGTATCAACTCTCTGCTCCAGAAAAAAAAATATTACAACTCTCTTACAAAATACTAACTTATGTACATAATGCTTCTCAAGGCAGATTTAGAAGAAAAATCGGAGTAGTGGCCCCATTTTCAGATGTACTTAACTGTAAAATAACTGGAAGGTACATTCACTAACCACCAAGAGGTACCAGTACACCTAACGATCTATTTGCATACATACAATGCACCATCCCAAGAGACTGCACAGCATATGAGCTCCTTACTCTATTTTCCAATTGATTTTAAAGACATTCAAGCTGCTCACTTGATTTATATGCAGTCTGGAAATTGAGAAAAAGCCACCCCAACTGCAAGTAAGCTATTACTGTAATTCTAATGAAGGTGTTGCATGATTATTAACTTATTTGAACTAAAGAGAGGCCTTCACAACAGCACAGGCAAGGAGAGTCTAGAATGTTTTCTATCACAGAATAATCATGTCCACCGAATGTTTTCTATCACAGAACAATCATGTCCACCTAAGCATACACAACTGCTGAAGAGTTCCTTCTAGTTAAAATTACTATATTTTATTGTTGAGCAGAAAAAGTACAGCCAGATACTGTACAAAGATCACCTGGAAACAGAAACCACAATGACAGGGATGAGGCCGTAGCTCACGGGCCTCCTGACTACACAGTCCAGTGGTTAAAAGATAGAAACACTCATGACCATGAACTCTTTGCACATCTACTTCTCCCTAACCCTCAATCCTGCTGTCAGCTCTGTAATTCCCTTCTTTACCAGTTACCACTGTTTTCTTGAAATGGCAGATTTCAAGAGGAGGAAAAATATATGGTATATAAGGGAGTTTCTTGGCATCTTTAATTCCTTATTAAAATTGGGACTTTACAGCCTTCTGTTGACTTGTATTAAATGCTGTGTTCCTTACCATTTGCTTTGTTAAGCTCCACAAGTGTCCCTATATGTACAGGTAAACAATTTGCATGGAAGGGATCTTTTTCCATCACTCTGAAAAAAAATTTAAAAAAACTGTAATGCACATTTCAAAAACTTTTATGTGTTAAAAGCAAACTGCTTGTAATGTTCAAGTTAATTACCACTTTAGGCATTAGAAAACTATATGTGACTAAAAGACAACTATTAACAGCAT
Organism: Promerops cafer; assembly: GCA_013398275.1. Lineage (NCBI taxonomy): Eukaryota > Metazoa > Chordata > Aves > Passeriformes > Nectariniidae > Promerops > Promerops cafer. The sequence goes on along the minus strand of VZSE01012476.1, from coordinate 682,409 downwards.
AATAAAGGCTCTCTTCAGACCAGAAATACAACAGTTACTTTAGCTTAACAAAAGAGGATTCTTAACAAAAGAAAATTCTTTCAAGCTGAATATACAATTAGAAAATCAGAATAAAACACTCTTTTGTTTTGCAGGTCACTTCAAATTAAACCAGCAGACAGCAAACAACATTTCTGTTCATCTTTTCCATACATTTGACAGCAACTTTCCAGCAATAGTCCTCAACTTCCTGAGGCTAACACCAAGCAGTATGCCATCAGAGTCACATTTAGCTCAGTTGTAAAATTTTGTTTCCTGTGGCATTCAGAAACTCATCCATGAGTCCAGACCTACAGCAGCTGAGAAGCAAACCGTGGTAGTGTTCTGGGCCCTCTGACCAGAGCAGCAGCGCATGCCCGGGCTGCGTAACAACCGATACACCATACTCGGCCATCAAAATTAGATGTAACGTGCCAGCTTTTAAATTAATAATATCTTTTGGTCATTATCAACAACACTGTAACTGTTAATTGGCCAGAGGAATCAGTCTTCCTAACTAACCAACTGATTTAAACCAGTTCATTCTGAAGGCCAAACAAAAAGTAGGTAGAGAGCACACAAAATTGAAGGTACCAGAATAAGGAAGAGGATGGATGAAGGGGAGTTCAGCATAGTGCTGATTAAGCCAAGTTTTACCTTGGATACTTCTCATATATATTATAAAAATACCATGTCTTGCCAGACACAAACTACATATTTTAAATACCTGAGACATATATAAAACATGGCATGTATATTGTAATTGTTATGTATGTTTACCCATTGAACAACAATATTTGCTGTAAGTCCAGCCATAATTATTGCACTCCACCATATGAGAAAAAAACCTGAAAGTTGCTTTGTACACTTACACTGAAGTAAGCTTATAACACATTTTGAAGTCACAGTTGTAATAATGCCTTTCTGCTAAGGATACTACCACATCCAGGTTTTCTTGAAGACCATCTACTGATTCAGGAATCAGTGTTTCACTGGGTTTATTATACTGAAAGACAAAAGAAACAACATTTGAAACAAAAACTAAGCTAAGATCAGTATTAATATTTTTAGTCCTAAAAGAATATTTAAGAAACTTTAAAGTTCTTAAAATTTTTATTTTTAAACTGTAAGTCCATAAAACCTGTATTTGGTAAAATGTGTCTTTAAAATGTATTTAAAGGCTCATTTGGAACACAAAAGATGCTTGCCATAGTCACTATGTTTCATGTAGGCTGTAGAAATTAAAACTGAGCAATATATATTTTTAGTGCTCCTTATCACCTTATCTTCAGAAAAGAATATTCTGGAATGATGTTGTTATAGCGTAATATTTTCAGGTAACTGATTTTTTGTCTACATTATTAACATTCTTTTTCCCCACCTAAAAGTTTCTCAATAAATAAATTTTCAAAAGCACAAATCAGAATTTCAAGTTCTCACCATAGGAGAAAGCAATTAACAGAAAACTGTTACACTATTGCATAAAGTGAGATGTACTGCATCAAAAATTTTATAAATTACAAAGTTCGTATTTATTTCGATGTTCAGAATAAATGGGATCCATGAAAATTTACACCCAAAGTCAAGACTTTCAATCAATTCTCCAGATTTTTGGGACTTACCTTTTTCAATTTATTCTCAAATAAAAAGTGAAGCAATTCCTGTTCTTCTTCCGTACACTGTCTATTAAGAGGTAGAGATTCAAGGAGTTCTTTTTCTATATGAGTTAAAAAACATTGAAGCGGTCATATTACAGAAGAAACAGCATGATTCAACATTTCAAGAACTTGAAGATACAAAGGATTTTATGATGGTCATCCCAACTGCAAGGACTGTAACAGCACAGATACACTGAAACAGATAATACTACTAATTCTGGAAATTAAGGCTTGATTAGTTATTCCTTCTCCACTTTAAAATAAAATGTAATAAAGATGAAATAACACACCATTATTTTTATTTATTCCACATGTCAAATGTTAGAATGCTCTATTAACTAATGCCTAAGCAAACCCTAGGAGGCTTTCATTAGTTCAAAGCCTGTGAAATTGAGAACACAGGACAAAATTTTGTTTGGGCTGGGCAGAGGAGAAGAGCTTCAGGAGCCAACAAGCAGGACAGCTGGGTTACTGTGTTTCAACTCTTAGCACTGCAGGACTAGGAAACAGAAGTTCAAATACAAGTTTGCGCAAATCGTAATTTTCACTCATTTCATACATTTTCTTTTCCTAACATTTTGAAGTCTGTCACTTGTTGTATTGCAATTTTTATCTAGGAAAACACATATTGAGAAAGCAGGTAAATTTTACTTGTACTTGAGAAATACTTCTCTCCAAACCTTCTTGTGCTGTCAGCATATGGTGTGATGTTAAAAGATCGAACGCTTCAAAGCAGTAAACATCAAGCTTCAAGGCCTCTTTGTAGCTGTAAGTTGCCAGGGTTCTATTATCCAAAGCATCGTAGATCTTCCCTCGTAAAAGGCATATAGAGCTCTTGATCTGGTGGAAGAGCAGGACTGGAGGTCAAAGACTGAATCAGTGTTTGCAATTTAGTTTTGAGCACAAATCAATGTGCTCCCTGGAAAGTAGAAAGTATTTCATGTATGGCAGAACCTGGTTTTCTAGTGCTGCCTTTAAATAAAAAGTTGTCTCTACTATCTCAAAAAAAAATCCAAAGAATGTTCTGTCAGATTACCTACTGCCAAACAAACACATGCTTGAAATATACAACAGGAGGACAGAGTTTATCTTTTCTAGTTTTAGCATCCACCTCTCTGATACTGAGTTATAACCTAATTATACTGAATTCCCTTCATATCCAACAAAGAGAAAATGTCACTTCCAAAGGCAATACACTTCTTTGCTGACCATTAAACCACATATTTCAGGCAAGACAAGAATGACCACAGTAGAGATGAAAAAGGCCCAGTCAATGGACTCAACTGTTCTGAATAGAAAAATATATCCTTGTTTTCAATCCAAAACATAGATACTCCACAAAAGAAAACAGTGAAAACCCATAATTACCAGTTGTGCTACAATGTTATTAACTAACATGCTCTTTCCAAATTCCCTTGATGGGTATTCAGTTCAGTCAGAAGGCCACAAAAGTGCCAGAAAAAGAGAAAGTTAACACATTACCCAACTCTATCATCAAACTAAACAGTCCGTTAATCCCATTATACCAGCATTCAAAATCAGTTCACATCAGCAACGTAACCCACTTTGCTACTTCAGTCTTACAGGGAAAATGCCATCTGTCAATCACCTACACTGTAATTTCAGCTAATAAATTTTAATTTGTACCTCTGAAACTAACAACTCTTCACAGACCCTTCAAGCCTACACATCATACCAATCTCTTTAAACTGTGTATCTACACAGAATTTTTTCACTGAGCTTCAAAAATTTCACCTTCACCTCACATAATTTTCACAAATGTGATCAAAGATTATCCCACTGAGAACAACAGCTGAGTGATTATAAAGTATTTCATTAAAAATAACTGGAGGAGAAAAAAAACTTGCTTTGTTATCTCAGAACCTGCAGCCCAACTGAAAGCAATGTTAGCGTACATTACCAAGAAAGAGCTAAAAGACTAAAAACCAATGCTAGATCAAGATGTTCCTGCAAAGCATCTGCAAATAATTTGTAAGAAGTTGTTGAAAAGCACTGTTTATTTTTGCATACTGAGTTATTTTCATACAGGTGAGCTAGCACACAACGTATGACTGAAAGAAGAACAATTCAGCATTTCTTATCTGAAAAAGAAAGCTTTAACGCAGTTTTAGATTCACAGGGCTGTGAAATCACTTTCTGACAGGTGTTCTTTCTACAAAAATATTTTTTAAAATAATGTCACTTACTGAGGACTGTGACATCTCCCAGTCTGTGGCAGAATCTTTCAACCCACTTTCATCCTTCAAGTACTTTTCAAAAAGTCGTTTGTTGATTGGCTCCTCCATATCAAGAATATCCAAGGCCTGTTGATGCTCTTTTGCAGCATACTAACCAAACGTGCATGTAAAAAAGAAGGTTTTGAAAAATTTGTACATAAAGCACCAATAAACACAGCATCATGTTTCAAAGGCATAGGTTATAACAACTAGTGTTTATCAGCAGGTTTTTCATGCATGCATTTTCTAATTTGGCCATTTGTCATTTTATAATTGCAGTTAGCTCTTTTACTGGTCATGTATAACATGCAAAAATGATAAAATTATAAAAATATGCAAAAATTATAAAATAAAGCATGTACAGAAAAATGTATTATTCAGAATTATGCAGTCAGAGAAACAGGTATGGTTCTAAAAATAGTTAGCAAAGGTTTCAATAAAATACCATCATCTTATTCTATAAGCAGCACATTATTTCAAATTTCTGTATTTAATCTACCAATTGATTCAGTTGTGTCTCTGAAAGCACTGCATTTTACCTTTTATGTATGACATCTTATACAGAAGTAAAAAGCTGCTAATTATAGTTATACAACCATAAATCACATCTCCTCTGGTCAGATTACAACCAACCAAACAGAAGTGTAAACATGAAGACATGAGACAAAAATGGTTCACATTCTTTGCCCACAAAATATTAGAGGAGTATTTCCTGGGAAAAAAGGTCAGTTGGATTTCTTCTGATTAGTGCCACAATGGATACTCCAGTGACCCAACTGAAAGTTAAAGAATGAAATCAACTGTCAGAAAATTTAAACCTGTTGTTCCAATGAACATATATATCTACACTGCCTATCAGGTACCTAATCTTCCCAAGATCAGTCTTTAGTTTAGTTCATTTCCAGTAGGGGTTAAAATGTGTACTCACATGACATCTAGCTGCAAGGTAGCGACATGCCTCATACAACTGAAAGAGAAGTTTCATACACATCAATTATAAAGAGAGAATGTGTTTGCTTACACTGTCAGAGTCCCTTCTGCTCTCTCCTTTTTCAGTACTATGGCTTCTTCACCCCTTTCACCACCAAAAGTCCTTCCTGACCAAGCCTGTAACACTTTCTCTACTACTAAATTCTCAAAGGACACTTACTTGACTCTTGTCTTTACCACTCATTATCAGAGTGGAAGGAAAATTCTACTTCACTATATCTGAAGTGAAAATTCACCTTCCCATACCTGCTGCAGTTACATCCTCGCACCTCTTCTCTTTTCTGTGACCCTATCTGGGGACAAAGCTTTAAACCTGACTGATTGAACACAGGGCCTTACAAACTAAATAATGCAGCTTTCTTAATTACTTTTCTTACTGTGATGGTGAAGAAGTCACTGTGGTTAGCAGCAGAGCCTTAAAAGAGGGGTAACAGTAGCATGTCTTTGACTAAAATGACTTACCTTATCCAACTTCCGTGATCGAAGGGCATGTGCTGCCCTGTGATACTGAGCTGTTAGGTAAAGACATTGGGCCAACCAGTAGATATCCTGTGGTTCCTCTAAAGTAAAAGAACAAATTATAAACCATTGCTTTACAATACAGCTTCAAACATTTTAATACAGATTGTTCACTTTTGCTTCACTAGAGAAGTATCTGCCCCCTACTCTAGTATCCTACTGAGTTACAAAATTTTATTTATAAATATGTATAAAGTACTTGCAGTATCTATCAGTGAGAGATTAAAATGAAAAGATAATAAGATTTTAACTTTAAAGACCTCAGATGGTGCACTGGACAGTGAATACAAAGGGTGTCATAATACAGGTGTGTCATGAGAAGGAGACAACGATACAGATTAAAAAAGCAGCAGTTGCAGGTTACCCTGTTCTTGGACATAAGGCCGAGAAAAACAACCCAAAAATGTCTCTCTCAATAAAAAGATCAGTGGGAATGTAACAGTGAAAGCACTAGACTTCCATAGCTTGGAGTTGCAATTTCAGAAGCAGAGCTTAGTACCCTCCTACCTTACTGCAAACCAAAGCCTTTGTGGGACCAAGTCCCTGGATTCACTCTAAGAGGTGTAAGTGCTGGTGGCTGTGGGCAGGACCAACTCCCTCTCAATGTAAACATGCACTGTACTGGTCACCCAGGGCAGCCTGAGTCCTGTGGGAAACCACCATGGTCTCTTGGTGCTCTTGGTTTTTTGCTTATTAAGGAAGGCAAACCTTAAGGTTTGTTCAAACATGCATTTTAACACAAAGTTCAAAAGGGAAGAAAGATGAGCTCTGCTCTATTTAAGAGAGCAGCATTCCAAAGATCACAAAAATGCACTTAAACCAGGCTCAAAACATCAACATTTGGCCAAACAGCACTAAAACCCCACCAAAACAGAACACTATCAGAAATAAGTTGGTAAAATACAATGTAAAAAGCAACCACTTACCATGAGAGAGTGATGCTACTTTGTCAGCCCAAAACAGGGCACTTTGATACTGTTGCTGTAAAAGCAGGATAGAAATAATTAGTTTTCCTTTGGGGTTAGCTTTTCTGGATAATTTTGAAATACACTGTACATTAGTCAGATTTAATATCTTGTGTATGTAGTCTCTAATGAATGGTGATTCACGTTTTAGATCTTTGTAACCTAAAAAAATAGTTTAAATGGGCCAATACTGCAGATATCTTTGACCAAAAGTTACGTGCTGTGTAAGCATGGCAAAAGGTCGTTAGTTGAACTGCCATCACTGAAAAAGTAGCAAGAATCCCCATCTCCAGTTAAAAAAACCACTACATTTTAGAAGAAAGAGAATACTGTATATTAAAAGGGCACCAAAATTACTTCAAGTAACTTCAGCAGCACCCTCTCTGATCAAGAAATGTTCATTCTCCAGTCAAGATGCTTCAACTTCACATAAACCCATAGTGCCTGCGTGCATTTCCCCTTATTCTTGGATACACATTTTTACTCTTGAGACTCCAGTTTGGCAGAAGTGAGTGAAACAGGTAAGAGTGGTGGCAACCAGAGATCAGACAGAAGCAGAATTTGCAGGTATATCCCACTAAACCAGGTAAAGTTGCCACCAGATTTGGGGTGCCAGGCAAAATCTCACAGAACTGGCTGGGATTATCTCCTGAGAAGATCATCAGACATTCTTGCTGTTCCTTTTTATCCCACTCCATGCAATGAAACCTAATATGATTCCCAGGATATGCTGGACACTTAACAAATACCCTGCTATTGCAAGGACTTGTAAGACTTTACAAGAGCATGTAGCAAGAGGACAAGGGGGAATGGATTAAAACTGAAAAAGAGAGTAGGTTTAGATTAAATGTTAGGAGGAAGTTATTTGCTGTGAGGGTGGTGAGCCACTGGAACAGGTTGCTCAGATAAGCTGTGGATGCCCCATCCCTGGAAGTGTTCAAGGTCAGGATGGATGATGCTCTGAGCAGCCTGGTCCAGTGGAAGGGGTCCTTGTCCCTGGCAGGGGGTTGGAACTAGATGATCTTTATGGTCACTTTCAACCCAAATCACTCTGCGATGCTCTGAAGACTAAGAAAGCCTTGACAGCTTCTCTCCTCTCCTGCACCATTGCATTTGTGGAGTTTGTTCAGAACCTCAGAGACTGTTTTATGCTTTTGGAGTACAGGTCTGGCAGTCTGTTCTGAAATGCACACACTGATGGTATCCCAGTCCTCATAAAGCACTACACTCCATGACCTAAGCAGTCTCTTCTATCATGTGTTCCTACATTTCCTACCTGACGGGGATTAATAATACCCAGCAAATTTGTCAAGAGTATAGTTTGGTTTCAATCTGCACTCCCAAGGGGGAAAAAAATCCACAAACCCACACACGTTTAATAGCTGTCTACAAGAAAAGATATTTAAATTATTATCTCTACACCACAAAAGAAAGGTATAATCCATGCCTACAAGGCACTGCATGACTTCTGTTGAGCAGTTTTACAGTACTATAGGATGACACATTATTACACAAAAAAACAACTTCATGTTCCTCCTGATGCCCCCTCCTCAGAAGTGCAGAGCTGTCTATACAGCTGTGTGGCAAAGCAGCTTGGTGAAACAGTTTAACACAAATGAGAACTGCAAACCAAACCAATCAAACCCACCAAATCAGCCTAGGTCCCTAATCAGCCTTTCAGTCAGACTTGCTGGCCACACAGAGAAATGCCTTTGCTGATTTAAGGGGTGTGCTTTTCTCAGCACTCATGAGAGTCTGAACTGGAAGGAGAGCAGAACAGTTTGATGCTACATTTAACCTAATTTATTTATGCATTTTGTCTCTATGTCCTTTTTTTTTTTCTTTTTTGCCCTGCAGCAACATAATTGCTGAATCCATCGACAAATGAAAACAACCCTGCCCTCCTACAAGTCGTCTGCAGCACTGCAGGAGTGTAATGGGCAGCCTAATCACCAGGGACAGAATCACAGAATGGTCTGGGTCAGAAGAGACCTTAAAGATTGTCTAGTACAACCTGCCAGGGGCAGATACACCTTCCACTAGACCAGGCTGCTCAAAGCCTCATCCAACCAGGCCTTGAACACTTCCAAGGATGGGACATCCACAGCTTCTCTGGGCATCTTGGTTCAAGTTCCACCCTCACCACCTTCACAATAAAGAATTTCTTCCTAATATCTAATCTAAACCTAACTGCTCTAAGTTTGAATGCATTCCCCCTTGTAACGATCATAGGATCATGAAGGTTGGAAAAGACATCCAAGATAATCAAGTCTTTGCCAGAACCCAGCATACTCACTAAATCATATGGCACCAAGTGCGATGTCCACTTCCAAGAAGGGTGACCCCACCACTGCCCTGGGAAGTCGGTTCCATGCCTAATCACCATTTTAGCAACGAGATTTTTCTTTCTAAAGTCCAACCTGAACCTGTCCTGGTACAATAGAGGCCGTTTCCTCCTGCCTTAGGTAAGTATGGCCCAGCTTGCACAACCCGAGAGGGCGGGATCCTGCAAATACGCCTTCGCTATACAGCAGCCCCAAGGCGGCTCCCCTCCTCCTTCTCCACACGAGGCAGAAACCAGGAAAACCCACCGGGAGGCCCCCGCTCCCGCTGGAGACCGCACAGGCGGCTCTTCCGGCCCGCCGCACCCCTCTGTGTCCGCCGCTCCTTCCCCTTCCAGGGAATACGGGGCATAATTACAAAATTACGCCCTCTCCGCCGTTGCAGAGGCCGGCACCGCTTCCCGCCCCGCCCCGGCCTCCCTCTCTGCGGGAGCCACGCCGAGAGCGGTTTTTCCTAGAGGAAAACTCGGGGGCCTGCCGCCCCTTCCCCAGCAGCCCCCGCTGGGCGCTCACCTGGTCGATGTAGTGGCGCACTCGCTTCCTGAGCCGCTCCAGGTTCATCCTCCCTCCCTCCCGCGCCGCCCAGGATCCCGGAGCCGCCGAGGGACCGCGGGCCGCCCGCCGGTGCAGCGCCCAAATCCGCCCCCCGCCTTCTCTCCCTCCCTCCCGGAAACAGCGCCCCGAGCGCGGCGTTCCGGGAGCGCTGGGGCCGCCGGGGACATCTCCCCGCGCGGGCCCCTGAATAAACACGTCCTGGGACTTTCCTCCACGGTCCATACTGTAGAGAGAGAAAAATTCGTGCTGAGGGGCTTCTTCACCGTTTCGAAGTGAAAGATTGTCCGTGGAATTTAGCCCGAGGGAATGGCCTGAAGCTGAGTCAGGGAAGGTTTAGGCTGGATATCAGGAAAAGGTTCTTCACCCACAGGGTGGTTGAGCACTGGAACAGGTTCCCCAGGGAAATGGTCTCAGCACCAAGCCTGACAGAGTTCAAGAAGCTTTTGGACAGTGCTCTCAGCACATGGTGTGTCTCTTGGGGATGGTGCTGTGCAGGGCCGGGGGGTGGACTCGATGGTCCTTGTGGGTCCCTTCCAGCTCAGCTTACTCTGTGATTCCATGATCATCCCTGCCAGGGCTCCCACAGAGATCTGTTGCTCTGAGAGGCCCCTTCGGCTGCTGCAGCCTTGTGGTGAAAATGTTCCCTCAGGACTTGGCAGGGATGGTGGATGGTCTCTCAGGAGGTTTTCTGTGAGTCCTGCATCTCCCAGGCGTTTTTGATGTTGCAAAGATTAGGGAATCATCCACTAGGACACTGCTGAAACATGTCAGCTTTCACTACTGAAACCCAAGTAATATGAAGCATTAAAATGCCTGATTTGAAGTAATTCAGGTGTTGGCCAATACATTGGAGCAATATGCATGGGACAAGAAGTATCACCAGTGTTTGCTTCCATGGAGAAGGAAATCTTGTGTCAGGGTTTCAGTGTGGAGAAGGCCACAAAGGTCGCAGCTGGTCACAAGCAAACAGTCTCCATTTGAGGAAAATGGATCCATGTGCTCTCTCTTGAATTATTTGCAGTAGCTGCACTTTGATGTAAAACTGTTTGATTTCAGTGATTTCCTAAAGTTATTGGTTAGGTCAGCTTTTCACCTCACACCGTGTCACCTTTTGGGAGCCAATTCCTCTCCAGTGCCATTGAGTGTGTGTGCTGCAGTCAGCAGATATTTGTGCCTGCTGTAAAGCATAATTTTATTCTGGTTTTTTTTTTTACTCAACTGCATTTGTCTGCTACTTTTTCATATTTTGGTAACCAGCATCTTGGGGAAAGCAAAATCCTTGTTCATCTTTCCATTAGGTCACATAATGAAGAAACTAATCCATGTGATAGTGGTTTCTTTGGATCCAACAGTCCTATCTAGAGGGTTATTATCATGTTCAACTTCCCTAAAGATAACATCTGGGTGTGCAAATACTTTCCATGGCAGGATGCAATCAAGCTTTTGTACCTACAGTTCTCAGAAACTTGTGGCTTATAGTGAGTATTACCATTTCACTCATTGCATTTGTTGGTTTAAAATCCTCTTTGAAATAAGTATGGAAATAGCAGCATATGTATTAATCAGCTTGTTGGTCCTTCTGTGTACAATGAAAGATGTCTGAGTGAGATTTTGATAACATTGGGAAACGGCTGAGTGGTGGAGGCCATGATTTGTCCTATGTGGCACATTTCCCTCTTTGACCAGGTGTGAGAATAACTCGCCAGAGATCAGTGGCTTCTATTCAGTGTGAGCATCAGGGTAGCAAACTGCAGTAATTCAGAGAGAACAAGATGAATTTAAAAATCATAGAATCATACAATGGTTTGAATTGGAAAGGACCTCTAAAGATCATCAAGTTCTAACACCCCTGCCAAGGGCAGGGATACTTTCCACTAGACCAGGTTGCTCAAAGCCCCATCCAACCTGAGCTTGAACATTTCCAGGAATGGAGCATCCACAACTTCTCTGGGCAACCTGTTCCTGTGCCTCACCATCCTCATCATAAAATGTTTCTTCCTTGTATCTAGTCTGAATCTACCCTCTCTTAGTTTAAATATCTCAGTAGGGAAACTGAGTTTGAAACTTTGTCAAATGCAGAACAAAAAAAATGAAATAAAATATGAAAATAAGGAGTTGGTGCTAACCACTAAGATAGAAATCTTGGCTGGGGAAGAAAAAAAGATGCACAGGAAGTGTGGGGGTTGGAAGAGAAGAAAATGCTCTTGTTGGGGATGGGTGACAGTTAAGAAGAGCCGTGCTCACCGGGAGCTGCTCTGAAGCACAGAGAGGACCTGTCATCTGTAGGATCTTGGAGTGGTCTAGGGAACGCTCTATGAACGTGAGGAAACAGGTACAGAAAAGCACAGAGAGTGTAATTTCTCTCTTAGCATCTATATAGTTCTTACATTGTCAAAGCAGAGTACATCATCTCATGTTGTTCCTTAACATGTGTTATGTGCTGCTTTTTCATGTTTCTCTGAAAATTTAGCTCATCTGAGTGAGCTGTTTCTGGGGCTGGAGCTCAGAGGAATGGTTGCTTAAGCTATGCTGGGGGGCTACAGCAGTGCAGCTCTGGGTTCTCTGCTCAGATGGGCTCCAGTCCCGTTTCTTCAACAGGAAGCTAGTCTGACATCAGCTCTCATGAAGTAGCCGGTCATTCAAAGACAGCACCCTTATGGACAGACTCCATAGTTTTGCTTCTTCGCTGGGGGTTATGTAGGCTTGTGGGCAAATAGATGGGGCTGACCCATCATGTTGTGAACAGCAAGATCTTTGTGAACTGGTGGTTCAGGCTTAAAAATTATTTTAGGTGTGAACGGGATATTTTGAATGTTATGTAGTTTCAAATAATACGTAAGTTTCTCTTTCAGATTCAAAACCAGCAGAGAGCAAAACTACTGTAATGGTTAAGTGGTGTTGATATAACTACTGCTTTGCTTAATAATACTTTTAATAGTGGTGAGGGTATGGAGAGTCAGTTAAAATAAATTGATTTACAAATTTGCACTCAAGTATCTTAAATCTTGAGAGGAACTGGGGGGCTCCACAGTCATAGTAAGACTTTCTCATTTTGTGGAAGTTCCTATATTTTTTACCTACTTTTAGATATCTTCTTTCTTTTGTTCTAAAAATACCTATAGACATGATATGTTCTAGTGCTATCACATAGCTTCTTCCTGCTGCTTTTAAATTACTGTTTCCGAGTCAGTTTGGTGCTTGCACATTTCATAGAATCACAGAACAATTCAGGTTGGAGAGGACTTTTAAGATCATCTAGTTTCAACCTCCCTGCCATAGCCAGGGTCACCTTCCACCAGACCAGGTAAACTTGATCAAGTAAAAGTGAGCGTGTTTTCTTTCAGTTTGTACACGAAAAAAGTCTTTGGAAAGTGTCCTTGTTTCTGGCTTGAGTACTGTAACTGAAGTGAGGCCTCTGAAATGGAGGTGTGTATTGAGCTGGGAGAAGTTCTCTCTGAAATAGCCCAGGAGCGCGTGTCAATCTTTCTGGGAAGGTTTCAGAGATGGCCCATAACTCAGCTGATTTGTTCAAGTAAGTGGAAAAAGGGAGCGACTTTCTACTGCCCTCATTCTGAAGTTTTTCATCTTCATCTCCACAACCCCAAACCCATGTGGGCTCCTGTTTCCAATGTTGTTTGTAAGTACTGCAGACCTGCCAAGGGGCAGCCCTTGGCAATCCCCACCTTACAGAGGCAGAATATCTGAATTACTCCCATGGGCTGTGACTCTCCCTCAGCTGCCTGCAGCATGACTAAACTTGGAAAAAGGTATTATTTTAATTTTCAGTGGGTCTAAAAAAGGTGATTTGGGAAATGGACTGAACTTGATCAACTAAGGACACCTGTGGCATGCATGGAAAGGGAGAAGGATGGAAAGGAAAGCAGTTGGCTTTATTTTGTCTCCTACGAGCATTCTTTAATTATTTTACAGAATTCTTGCCTTTTCATACAGAAATTGTGTCATCTCATCTACTTCTAAGCTTATTAGCATGACATTTCTGTACCTGATCTTCTATTATTTGATTGCTCATGATGAAGTGCATGAGCTGTCAAAAACACAATTTGCAGTTAAAGTGAGGCCTTTATTTCAATTTCTTCCTTCTTATTTTAGCTTAGCTTACACAACTGCAGTAAATCAGGCCTGCCTCTTCCAAACATCTTTTTTCCCATTAGTCACTGTCAAGCAAGTTTGACAGATCTTTAAAAGCAGAGTTAGTTTCTGCAAGTTTTGTGGAAATCGGTGTCAAGATTAGAGAGACATGGATAGACTAGTGCCCCTTTTCCCTCAAGAAAGGCTACAGCTCCAACTAAGAAGTTACCTGCTCCATTTGGCCTGCCAGCAGTCCAGTGAGGATGTCTATGGCTCAGGATCACAATTAGAGATTGTGTCAGATGGCTTCAAGGACATGGGAGGACAGGGACTAGAGTTACTATGGAGAAAGAGAAACTGGGGCTTGGCAAAAAATCTGGGGGCCATATGAGTCATTTGATGAAAAATCAGCCTTTGTGGGTTTGCTTCTTGTAGAACATTCTTTGTCCTGCATTTATTTAGGTGATGCAAACCTATTGCTGTAAAGCAAAGAACCTTGGTATTTGTTCTCTGCAGCAGGTTTTTACTCATTGCAGTGGTGATAAGTGAATCCCATTGATTGTATCAAAACAACCAAGATCACATTTGGCTTTGTTTTTCCAAGAGATAAATTTTGGAAGAGTGGCCTCTTCCATGCTGATTTCTCTCCTTCATGCAGTACTACTCCATTTTAGCTAACAGAAGTGCCTATGATGAGTTTGAGGGTGCTTCATCTTTCTTGCTCAGGAATTAAAAAAGAGAAATCTGTTTTAAGAAAATGAAGATAACACAATCTCTTTTACTTCTTCATGTTGATCACAATAAAATGTAACACCTTCAGGATAAATTTTAACACTGAGAAATAAATATTTGCATCACAAAAAGTGACTTTTATTACAAAGCTATGTTAACTACAGTTAGGCTCCTCTATGTATGTTTAAAGAAATTGTATGAGTATGTGTTGAAGTAGGACTTAGCTCTAAGAGTTACTTTCTGCTTCATTAAGATTTTCTTTACGTCTTATTTTCCTTAGATTTCTGTTGAGAAGACTTGTGGTATCTATGTAGCCAGAGGTGGTGAGCTGAGCTAGATGTACCAGGAGGGAGATGAGGTGCTTGGGGCTTGCTTTGCCATCAGTCTAGATTTCGTCATTTTCCTGGAAGTTTCTGTTGTCAGTGGCACAATATCAATAGTATGGATGACCAAGCATATGTGTCTGCACTGGGGGGAGCTGACTGGCTCTCTGGACTCTGTTGTTTGTGTTAATTAGGTTTCTACAGACTAAAATGAGACCTTAAGCACCTGTCTCATAGTTATCCAAAGTATGTGTTGTAACTGAGTCTACCCTAGGACCTCAATGAATTTCTCCACGCATAGGAGTGCAGTGTATTTAAGTATTATCTCAGATGCTGCAGAGTGTTTGTGACATCCATGTGGGACTAGTCTGCTGATGTGCCTGCTTGGTTAAGAGTTTGCTCTCTCGGCTTCGGGACAGTGGAGTTGTGAGTACTGTGATCACTTTGGTGCCTGTGAGACTTCGCGCATCTTGTGCGGGCTGCAGCTTGAGCAGCTCTAAAGTCTGTGACTCATTTCCTTTAACTGTGAAGAGAACTGCTCACCACTGCAGTTCGTCACCAGCGTGGACAAGGAAATCCATGGCATATTTTCTGATTAGCTAACATGAAATCTAGTTTGTTCACATTTCTTTTTAAAGAAATATGGACTTCGATTATCCCGTTGCTAAGATGTAATATTTGAAACAATCATATCCAGAGAACAACTTTTACTTTTCTCAGGTCATTGTACCAGATAGATGCAGCTTTCTCATACTGAGATGTTATAGCTTGGCACTTGTATCCTTCAATTCCGTAAAGAAATTTAATCAATGGCTGCATAAGAAACAATCAGCGTGAAACAGAAAATAGCTAAAATATGTATACTTTTAATTTCCTTGAAAAGCAGTTTTGTAGCATCTTTGGGATAACTTTTGCTTGCATTTTTTTTCCATCCTCATGTTTTTTTTTGTCTCTGTCATTACCCTCTAAAAGCCGTCCTCTATCTCCTATCATTGTGTTGCAGCTGTTTTTTAACTCCTGCCATTGCTGTTTCATCAGCATGCATGTCAGAGAAGCACTTTACCATTTCATGGAAACTTTTTAGCAAAAAAACCCCCAAAACAAAAAAAAACCAAAACAAAACCCAAACCCAACCCAACAGAAAAACAGAACATGTTCCCACGACAAGTAGACAAAATCTCTCATGCTATCCAGATATTAGATAGATCACGATGACTATTCTTGCAGGTGCTTTTGGTATTTTGCATAATCATATTTGCATTTTGGCAGATTTGTGCTCATGGTGTGAATCTCCTCTTTATTTTACATCCCTAGACACTTGTGTTGTTTAGGACTGAGCCTTGAGCATGCTTTTTCCCATGACTCATTATTGAGCCTGTGGCTTTTTTAGGGGGGTCCTATGCACCCCCAATTTAAAACAGCAGTGGCTTCTGCAGAAGTTCCTAATCTGAGGTTCCAGACTGGTTTTGGTTTCTTTGTTTTAGTGCCAGATTGCACATTTAAAAATGCTCTGATGTGACAAATAGTTGTGCATGTTTCTGCATCCTATAAATAAATACTGTGGTCACCGGTGCCCAGTGGGGCAATGCTGAGCAGAGGCAGTGGGCACTGCCTGAAACTCAGGAGAGTCCATCTGATAATCAGAGAGCACTTTTTCACTGTGAGGGTAACCAAGAACTGGAACAGGCTGCCCTAGGAGATTGTGGAGTCTCTGTCCCTGGAGATATTCAAAAGTCATCTGGACATGGGCCTGGGCAAACAGCTCCCAGTGGCCCTGCTTGAGCTGGGGGTTGGACCCCATGGCCTACAGAGGTGCCTGCAAACCTCAACCACATTGAGATTCTGTGAAATACTATGTTCAAAGACACTAATTCTCACATCTTCTTTGTGCAGCAGTCAGAAACACTTTTGACCCAGAAGAGGCTGTTCTTCTTGACTGTCAAGGAAATTAGTTGTGAGACCAGAACCTGGTAGTCCTCAGCGTATGGATGGGGAGGGTAGGTCAGTGAATCTGAAGAACTCTTTACAACTGACTGGGATATATAAAACAATATGTAAAAATTCTTTTCTGGAGGAGGAGAAGCCTAAAAAAAAATCTTCCAGTAAAGACTGCATTAGTGAAATTAAAGAAGAGATGCTGGATTATGTTTAAAAATAAGGAGTGTTTATGAAAGGATATTTAATTGCAAACTTATTTCTTTGGCTCAAATTGGCACTTCCTTTCTTGTGCTAGTATGTGGTAATAAAAATCATGATACTTTTAGCAGATTTAAGTAGCCTATAAGAGGAGAAATACCTCATTTCTATTTTGTTCCCTTACGAAAGGGACGTTCCTCACCACATCTTTAGCCAGATGAAGCTGAAATTGCAAGATGGGTTTAAAAGCTGCTCTCCTGCCCTCTAGTGTTACTGTAAAAGTTTCGAATCAGCTAAGGGTTTGTGTGGGAGCAAATTTCTGCTGTTTTTTAGAAAACTGAAAACTTACAAATTGATTCTTATTCTAAGTGGAAAATGACACTGGGAGTTTAAGAGGTTTTTAGAGCTTTCAATAGTTACTACAGAATTAAAACTCCTCCCTTTCCTTTCCTTTCCTTTCCTTTCCTTTCCTTTCCTTTCCTTTCCTTTCCTTTCCTTTCCTCCCTCCCCTCCCCCTCTTCTCCTCCCTTCCCTTCCTTCCCCTCCCTTCCCCCCCGCTTTTTCCTCCATGCATGAATTAATACGGTGAGCCTCGCCATGAAACTTACTGAACCTTGTTAAACCACTGTTAAATTCCATGACATTGATTGAACTCTGTCAAATTATTACCTTACCTCAATAAAACATATTGCCGCCTCTCTGCTTTGACTGGGGTGCATTCTACTCATCCACAACAGAGGCTGAGCAACAGAGGCTGCCCTGCAGTATAAAGCCAGCTTCATTTTATTATTGTTTATTTGATCTTTTTTGCCCAACGCCCACGAAAAAGCAAGGATGCTGCCGAACAACACTAGGGGTCACTGTTAAACGGGATTACAATGAGTCTTGGCACAGTCAATTTATGTGCAAACTGAGCCCGTATTCCTCAAGCTGATATGTTGACCATTCCAAGACTTGGCCAAGTTTAATTTGTCTGGCTATTTTATTTCACCGAGAAAGAAGATAAATAAATGGATACCAAGGTTCAGCTGGGGAGAGAATCTCTTCTGATTTTTTGTCAGCAGTCTTTATAAAGGTGGAACTTGTGTTTTGCACTCTTCAGTGCTCATTTCTCACAGTGTGTGATGATCTTACAAGTAGTTTTAGGAGTTTTTTTGTGATGAGCAAACTGAGATAAATGCCTTTAGTCTAGATCCATGGAACCAAACACCAACCACTCCACAGTACCTGAGGTGCCACTGGGTCGTGTTAGTCACCGGCTGAGGATGCCTCTTGCAGAATCAGTGCCCTTATCTCCTGCTCAGCATGGCTAAGCAGACAAATATCCATTCCTTGGATATTTTATTTTTTTATCAGCAGTTGATGAATTCTTCACACATACTGGAAGTTTAAAAATTGTTTGAAAATAAATTTGAAAATCGTCTTGGTTTTTAGCTTAATGAGAGACAAAGGTTGCATCAGTCTCAAGTCTTTGTCCTGAGCTGCATTCCTCCATATATTAACCAAGAGCACCCCACCTGTTCTTTAAAGGCCAGAGAGATAAATCATGTCCTGATTTTCTGAGTTGCACTTTTCTACAGTTAGATACAATTCACAGGAAAGTAACTAATTCCGTAGAATAATCTGTCCTCCTAATATACACCCCCCCAAAAAAATATGGTAGGAACTGGAATGTTGCTTGTCAAGTTCAGGTTTAATATCTCATTTGTTCCTATTTGGTTCCTTAGTAGATTCTGTGCTTGCCTCAGGCAATAGCAACATGTTTCTTCGTGATGAAATGTGATCAGTTATTTGGATGTTAACTGTAAGAATGCAAGTGGCATTTCTGTTGGTTTGGCAAGAGTATCAAGAAGGGGTTTTTTTCTCTAACTGTTGCCTTGATTGTTCCAGTCTCTAGATCAATGCACTCTTTTGGAAGCATGGCAAACTAGCTTCAGTGTGTTTTAGTGTTGAATGTTACGATTTTTGCTAACTGACTCACCTTTGGCATGTGTGATGCCTCCCTTTGGTTCTGGCAAAACCAACACCTGTTGACTTCTTGATTGTACAGCATTCAACTGACCTCTTGGCATGTACATATGTACCTGGACCTTGATCAAAATCTGCTTGGAGATCTTATAGATCCCAAATGTTATGGCTGGAGGGATAATGGGTGCACCTGGGAAATGACTTTCAGATAGGTACCAGGTTCTGTCTCTCATCATCAACTTTGTCAAGTTTATCAGATTTCATTTTCCAGTTGATGTAGGAGATTGAATTGGGCTTGAAAATAACCAGTAAGAAATTCCCCTGGAGGAGGAAATCTCTTGGCTGCCACAGATCCAGTTTCTGCATGCTGTTGTTTCCACTCCTCCTGCCTGGCAGCAGCTAGTAGGAAATGACTGAGGCTTAGAAAAGAGGATCTCACTGATCTTTATGTGACACTGGTGGTATCACAATCTGGAACAAAGGTCTCTGAGGCAGGACCTGTTCAGAGACGCTGTGTTTTCTTGTGTTCATTGTTAGATGGGAGACCCTGACCCAAAGCACCTCTGACAGCATTTTCTACAGGTGGCATAAATTGCTTGGATGCCCAGGATGCAGACTCAGCTAACATGTTTGCTTATGTTTCTGCTCAACAGTGCAGTAGAAACTTGTGAGAGTTATGCACTTGGGGTGTTGATTGTGGATGGGCATTAGGCCTCATGCATGTTCAGAGTAGTCCAGGCTTACTGCTCAAGGACATATATTTGCTCTAAGCATGGTAACTTCAAGTGTCCAAAATCCATCAGTTATCACATGTGAGTAGAACCTGATGTACCTGTGAGAACGGTTTCGTTGTACATACAGACCAGGGTTGCTCTGCACAAGGTTGAAGAATAAATTCTGTAGCTGAAAAGGTGGTACATGATCATGATGTACTCAGGGGTGTGGACTCCCCACGAGCTTTTGTTTAGATAAGGTAATGTGCAGCACTTGCCCCCTCTAATTGTTAATTACTCTTGTGCTGATATGTTTTGCTTGAGTATATCTTGTGCAGCTGCTGCGAGCCTATGCCAGATGGCAACCTAGCTCTTCAGGCATGAGAAATAGAACTGAAAGGACTAGGAAGGTCTCAGATCCCCATGTAAGGCTCTGATCCTGCAGGCAGTTGGAGTTCTGTATATGAAGGGCTTGTAAAATCAAGCCCTTTGCATGCTTCAGCCTAATACAATTAGCCTTCCCTTTCATTTTAGTGGCTTGAGCTGTTTGCCATTTACAAGTGTGGTCAGATAACAACACTTTTAAACTTGAGGCAAACATCTTTATTCAAATTTGATTATCTAATTAAGATATAGGACCATACTTAGCCAACAAAGGAAGGCTTCTGTTTTTTTTATTTGCTTTCTGTCTGAAAATGCCGAGTGCCCTTGTAAACAGGATATTTTATTTTGGCACATAATTTAAACTCCCAAGTTGGTGTCATTTTTTCCCCCCACTTCCTGGTTGGTTTCATATGTAGGCCATGTATTTTGTATTGGGAATGTTTATTGCACAGAACATGAAGCCCAGGCATGTCTGTCTTTGGTATTGGAGGTAACATAGCATTCAAAATATTCTTGTTTTTATAAGAACTCTGAATTACAAACAAAATTTTTAAAAATTGTATATATTTATAAACTCCATATCAGAAAGTGTTTATCAGTCTGAGAAATTATAAACATAAAAATAAAATTGTGTTTACAGTGTAGTGATTAGTTGCATCAGCATAATACATTATATGATGGAAAAAATGTGCCAGCACATCTATGCCAACCTCGGTATTTTTCTCAGAAAGGTCAGAGGATGAAAGTATGCCCTGTCAGGCAGCCAGAACCATTTTACAGCTGTTATTAGTTGCACGCAGCCTAGAGGAAATGGGCTCCTGCCTTCAGCTCACAAAATCAGAGCCTGAAACTTGTTGTGTGAAACATTCAGATTGGATCTCTAAAGTACTTGAAATTGATCTTGATTCAAGTCCAGGCTAGCTCTATGCGCTTGCTCCCATTTGCTAGAAATTTGTTTCTCTGATTTTTCCAGCAAATATGAATATTATTTTCCCCCATATCTGAAGATTTGCACATTTTTGCAAGTTTTCATGACTAGTGTTATAATGTCATCTGTGTTTTATACTTTCTTTAGCTGATATTTGCAAATTTTGCTTTGATTTTTCACAGTAAGACTCACTTCAGCTGATGTCCTAATGCAGTCCAGTGGACAGAGCTGCCTCCATGTATCCTCATTGACAGTGAGCTTGAACCAGTCGGGTGGTCTGAATCCTTACTGTGTGTCTGCCAACTCATGTGTCTGCCAATCTGTGTGTCTTTTTGTGTTGTTTAATCTATCAGTCACGTTTTGTCTAGCCTAGGATGTAGATGAAATGCTTTAGCTGGTGACTGCTAGTATGTTCTAACAGTGTGATACAGGATGTATCAGTACTGCAAAACACAGTTATGAAGTTGGAGCAGCAGCAAAGATGAAGTAATTTGCACTTTAACTTCACACGAGAAGCTCGCTTTCAGGGCTGTGAGAACATATGTAGCAAAGGAGAGATTGAACTGCTGCAAAAGACAGAAAATAGAAAAGCTGCAACGACTGTGACCAGTGGGTAACCGTAACCACTATTTCCTGAGGGTTTACACCCTCTTTGCTTGTCTTTCCTTGTGTGTTTTCACACGTATTTATGTGAGTGTGGCCAGGCTACAGCTGCCCTCTGTTTGCTACACACCAGCTGGCCCAAAATCCAAGGTGTATTGTCCTCTGGGAGATGCAAGCTATGCCTGGTTAAGGCTGTGCTTTCTTGGACTGTAACCTGTTAATTTGTATTCTAATTTGTGCTAAGCTTCAAACTAAGGAGCCTGAAAGTGCAATGAAACTTTTGCCATGCAAGCTGTTAGAAGAGCTTGGCCAGGTTTGCTCTTCATGCTTGTGTTGCGTGGAAGCCTGGCAGAGATGGTGAGACTGAATTAAACCAATTATCAATGTTATGCTGTTCAGCAAATGCTTCTGTTTCTGATGGTGTTAATGAAGTGGCAGGAGCAATTTGAAGGCCGCAGTTCCCGCAATAAAGTGCTGGCAGTGCACAAATGAAGCAGCAAGCCGCCCCAGGAGGGACAGCTGGAGGATGGGGGTGGGAAGGCAGAGGCAAGAAGTGATTGTCTGTCTCCTGAGAATGGGACCAATTTTCAGTGCAGCTATGCCAGCTGAGCTCCGGGGAGGCACCAGGGAATCCAGCTCAATGGGATTTAATTTGTGTGTATGCGTATAGATTATATATGACAGGCACGATTCCACATGCCTCCCAAATCATGGCACTGTACTTAAGCCCTTATACATAGATAATGCAGACGTGGGATAATCAAAGCAACCTTTGTCATGCTGAAAGCTGAAACTCCTGAGGGCAGAGTTTAATCAGTGTATTATTGGAACTAAAATTCCAGCCTTACTGTAGCAATTGTATTACTAGATGCCATATTTAATTCATGAAGAGAACTGTGAGTTTTAAAATGGAAATGAGACTCAAAATTTGCTGGTTGATGCAGAATGTAAAATTAATTTTCTGTTGGTCATGAGCAACAAAGAAATAGGTAAGAAAGAGCAAAAAATCTTTCTCATCTGTGGCTGAATTCCTTTTGTCAGGTTATAACCGTTTCAAAAAATACTGAATGAAATCACTGCAGAAAAGTAGCTGAGATTCACTTCATAAGTTGCATCTCTGTTCATACCAAAGAAGGATTTTCTTCTATTCCTTTAACAGTGCATGTAAATGTCAAGCTTCTACAGGCTGAAGAAATGTTTCAGCTTTACTTAAATATATAAGAAAATTATTACTTCCGTATTGGTTTTTTAGTATTAACTCCTTTTGCTCTTTTTTTTTCAGACAACAGAATTGCTAGGATGTGGTAGTGTATCACTTCTACATACACATATATACTGTAACCATTATCCTTGTGCTTGAGCCTGTGTGTTTTCCAACAGCTTTAGCAAGCTTTGCTTTAATTTAAAAAAATAAAGAATCAGCTGATTAGAAAGAAAATGTGACAGTGAAATAAATCTGGGTTATATTTGGTTAATAAGGAAACAGAGGATGATGCCGGATGTGGAGGTGACCAGGATGTTCCATTTCAGCTTTCCTTCCTCATTTAACTTTTCTTTGGCCTAGAAACGATGTTTGAGGGCTGGAACAACAGCAGGCATGGGAGTTTTTCGTTACCTGCCCCTCTGACACAGTAGCACATCAACCATCATGTCTCCACCTTCCTTCCTGTATGCTCTTTGTTTCCCACCATGAGGATGTTCTTTCTCCTGATGTGCCATATCTTCCCCCAGGTATGGTTTATAGTTACTGTTCACAAAGTCCCAATAGAAATGAGCTTGTGTATTGGAGAACTGTAACAGAACTTCAGGATGACAAATTACACAGTGCCTTCCTGCAGCCCAATAAACTCTAGTGCTTCCACACATTGTGGTTCATATGTTTGTTCAGACTCTGGCGTTTCAGCTGTAGAAGAGCAAAAGAATATCTGCTGGCAAGGAAATTACATCCTCACATGATATTTCAGGCACCAACCTCTCACTGACTTGTTAATGTGGACCTCAAACTCTGTGGTTGTCTGTGTCCAGTCTTATGAAAATGTGCTTGAATTTGTGGTAGTGGCTGAGGATTGTGGAATAACTGTTACACTCAAGAGAAGAGTTTAAATTTTTGTTATACCTCAGCTGATTTGCGTGGTGACGTAGTTGGCTTGTCTTGGGATGCGAATAGTGTGAATGGTGTCAGGTGCAAATATGACCCTCTGATTAGTGTGACAGTAAACTTTATGCCAGAGTTCCTCAACTCTGAGGTGAAGGTATCACTTCCATCTTTCACAGCAGGCTGAATGGTGGGATGAAACCATTTTAATACTGAAGGGACAGATCAAACCACAGATTTAAACAAACAAGCCATCATGCTGTACTCTGTCCTGGTAACCTCTAATTGTTGCTGCATGACACTGGTGCTTTTTTTGCTCTTCTTTTGTGCTGATGTAGTTTTTCAATACATACAAGTTAAATCCTACATCCCTTCTTAAATAAACATTACAATTTATTTTTAGAAATACATTTAAAGCAGTTGAGGTGACTTCAGTGACATTAGAATGGAGTCAAACATGAATGTTGGAAAGGAACAAAGATCACAGAATTAGAAACAAAGATCATAGAATCATAGAATGGTTTGGATTGAGAGGGACCTTAAAGATTGTCTAGTTCAAACCCCCCTGCCATGGACAGGGACACTTTTCACTAGACCAGGTTGCTCTGAGCTCCATCTAACTTGTCTGTAAACACTTCCAGGGATGGGGCATCCAGAATTTCTCTAGGCAAGCTGTTCCAGTGCCTCACCAGCCTCACAGTGAAGAATTTTTTCCTGGTATCTAATAAAAAGGTCCTCACTGTTAAAATTTTATTACAATTTTGTGTTATTGCTCTTTCTCTCCCCCTTTTTTTTCATGTTCCTGCTGCTGCATCAACTGAAAACTTCAAAAGAAGGTTTCTTAACTTTGTAAGAGGAAAGGAAAACTTGAAAACATGAACTTTGCATGTTCTGTAACTAGAAAGCAACTAAAAATAATCCAAATTCATATTTCAGTTTCACAACTTTTAATGCAACAATTATACAAGTGCAACATTTTTAGAAAGCCTGACTCAATTTTTTAAAACTGCAGGCAATATGGTTTCAACTCATTGTTCTTGCTTAAATTCAGGCCTGGAAATCCAGGTGAATAATTTTATCCTGAAATCATAAAAACTCTGTTAAAAAAAACCCCAACAAATTTGGAATATTTAAGTAATATTCCTTTTATTGTTGTAAATATTAAAAAGTAATAAAATAAATACACTCATACTTGGTGTTTGTCCAGTTTAAAGGGGTGTGTGTGTGTGAATACCAGATTAGTCATTCCTAACTTGGACAAACCCTTATTGTGTCTATATTCATAGTTTTCCATGGTAACCAACATGGATTATTGAGTTGCAACCATTTTACTGGATTTCATGCGTTTCTATCAACCCTTAGGAGAGCTATTTTGGTGTTAAATACTGCCAGGCAGTGAGCAAATGTTTTTCTAATTTACCAAAGGAATATGTGGCTTTACTTCATCCTTCCTTCCTTGCTTAGTCTTAAATTCATCTTCAATGAACTGATTCAACTAATTAACCCACTGGAAGACTATTCTCCTAAAAAAAATAAAAAAAAAAAAAAAAAAAAGTTCTTTTTCCTGCAGTTGACCTTGCTCAGGATTCCAAGAGCACAAGTATAAGACAAACAGAATGGAAGAGAGGCACAAGAATTGGAGTTAAAGGGGAAGAGTGACTTCTTGTTTCCCATGGCAGTGAGCTGGTAGTTAATCTCAATCCAAATGTCTTTAAAACTTCAAAATGAGTTAATCAGGGTTTTTATGACGTGTTTTTTTTAATGTAAGGCTATAATACCCACAGCAATTGCAGTGAAGGTGAAGCTGCTATCCTGGATTTACAATAGTGAAAGAAGAACTTGACCCTGAGATTAACATTTCCTGTAACTCTTAACATTCTTTTTTGTAAGTGGTACTTCAGTTCTCTTTTGTTTCAAGTATTTAGTTTGTAATCATACCAGTGCTTCAGTAGCAAAGTGTTTTAACTTTGGAGCCAGGGATTTGAAGAGAGTAAGATTTCTACTTAATTATAAGGGAAGTGGTATTTGGTCAAGTGTTTTAGGTTATTATTATCCCAAACTGAAGCTTTTAAAGAAGAGAAGGAGATAAGAATTTTTTGGGTTCAATGATGTAACTTGTTAAGGATAGCTGGCCCCTTAGAGTGTGCCCTGATGATCCAACCTAGAACCATGTGAAGCAGGGCAGTTCCAGGGTGTTTGAGTTCAGCCATAAGGGCATAGAATATTTTAATTAAAAACTAGAATTGCTACTAAAGCCAAGTTGTCATCTTCCTTACGATAGCAAAGGAAGTTTTTGTTCATTAAATAATTTACTTTCTGGCTCTTGTTTAAAGGGTTCGTAATCTTTCTTTTAGAAATGAACTACTGTTGAAGGAAACAGATAATATGTGCCCAATGTGATTGCTGTAACAGATGTGCACAACAGAAACTGAGTTTGTCTGTCCTGGCACTTTCCCATCATGGTTGGTGGCTTGAGATGACTTCCATCCAGCCATGGAGCTCTGTGGTTGACCACTGCACGGAGGTCACCCCCTCCACACGGGGTCTGGACATACTCAATGCACTCTAGGATGTGTGTTGCTGCAGCACATTGGACCAGTCCCACCTCTGCTTTGGGCAAAAAAATAATCCTTTTTCCTTCTTAACCCAGGCACTTAGGTACGGAAAGTCTTTTCTCTCTGGTTTGGTGGGTTTGGGGATGCTGCCCTGGGAAACTGCCGATTTTCTGAAGCCAGGAGTTTGCAGTTGTGTGGCAGTCATTGAAGTACTGTAAGGTGGTAGTTATGGTAGGTGGTATTTCTACTCCTAGTTCAGTACTACAAAGTCATAGTCTTGTGTCTTAGAGTTTCTGTCTTTCAGAAAGTAAGTTTTCATCATCATTTCAAACATTTTCTCCTGATCCATACTGCAAATGAGAAAGAAGAAAATACCTTAGAAAGCATATCTAAGTGCAGCCTCCAACATGACTGCAGATAAAATTCTATGCTAAATAAAGGAAGAGCTGATACTGGTTTAAGTCTTGCTTTCAACTGATAACCCTTCTGAGAGAATTGCTGCTACCCTACTTGGCTATGCTAAGATAATTTGTGATTTTAATACACATTTTCTTTTGAAGAAGTGTAATTAAAAATAAGTAATACAGAATATATGCTTTCAGAACAAAAGTGTCTGTCCCCTGGACCATAGATCAATGGTGGAGTAACAGAGTGGTAAATTATAACATGCAGAGAGTTGATCAGTCATGTGGTGCTGCTTCTCCTTGTTTCAAGCTACTAAATCCTATTAAAAGGGAAGCTTGAAACAAATTTTATGTATTTTTAGTATTTTCACTCTGTTAATGCAATTACTGTGACAGACACAAAAATTGCATGAAATCATGAGTAAAGAAGGAAGTGTTGCTGCAGTGGGAGGGAATTGGTCTGCTAAGAACTCTCCCTCATTCGTGGCAAGTGGCTCAGGGGCTTCAGAGTCTCTGAAGATTTTCCAAAAACCTCACTCTGAAGTATTTGCTGTCAGCCAGTTGGGTCCTTGCTGGA
This sequence comes from Promerops cafer, assembly GCA_013398275.1. NCBI lineage: Eukaryota > Metazoa > Chordata > Aves > Passeriformes > Nectariniidae > Promerops > Promerops cafer. Next base: position 655,618 of record VZSE01012476.1, on the reverse strand, counting down.
GAGACCTTGGATACTTAGATGAAAATTGTCATGTGGAAAAAAAGTCCAAATTGTAATCAGATCAATTAGTTATGCTACAGTTACTGCTGGCTTATAGTCATTTTCCCAGATAGGCTTTTTCTTTACTAGCTGTTATAGTCTCAAAGGAATTTTGTTGGGAATTGTAAGGGAAATGGCTTTTATGTAATTTTGCTTTATGGTGTTTTTTCACTATACTGAAGACATAGTGTCTTTAATATCTACACTCTTGCAGAATATTTAACCCCCTAGTATCCTAAACTGTATGAATCCTTCCACCTGATTGTCCAACACACTCCAGCTAATTCTACAGTTCTGTTTACAAATTTTGCTAAGTTTAGCTGCATGTTTTAAAAGGTTAGTACCCTCACAAGTCCATTTTTTTGATGCAAGAAGTTATCATCTGCAAAGGAACAACAGTATTTTAACTTAAACTACAGAAATCAAAATATGTTGATGCATAGGGTTGCAGTCACAAAATGGGCTTGTGACTCCTGTTCTGCTGGTTCACTATGCCAGGAAAGGACTGACTTTCAGAATAAGGGCAAAGCAGGAAGGCTGAGGACAGTAAAATTTCCAAATGCTGTCATTATCCAAGAGGGAGTAAGAATTCTTTGCTACTTCCTAAATTGCTTTCACAGGAGACTACTGGAATAATGCTATTTTTGGAACACTGTCTTTTTCTAGTTGTTCTTTTGCTTTCCATGATTACCATGATCTCTTTCTTTTTCCTTCATCTTACTTTTCACACTGTTTTCAGCTGTTTTTCTCCTTTTTCCCCATCTCATTTAGATGTCTGTTTTTAAATTGTTCTTGCAGACAGAAAAGAGAAATATAAAATAAAGAACCTGTCACTGCCTTGATTTAATAACCTTATATGTCTTGTTTTCAGGATTATTCTTTTGGCACCAAAGCTTGGTTAGCAAAGAAAGCTGACAGGTTCTTGCTGGTGATACAGCTGTTGTCCTCTTCCAGAGGAAAGAAAAGGAATTCTCCTTTTCTTTCATTCATGAGTACTGCCTGAGCCACCAGAGTCAGAGCAATTTCCATCAGTCAGGCCAGTGGAAAGGCTGGTTCAGATAAATTCTTTCTTCAGTTGGGACTGGGTAAAGAATGTCCTTATGTAAAAAAGATTCTCACTTTTTCCTGCTGTTAGAGCATACACGTGACTACTAAAAAGTTTTCAATTGCAACAGAAGGAGAGTAGAAAAATACTTGACAAGAAATGGTATGATTTATACTGTATTAAAGTTTGATCGTGGATTGGTGTCAGGTGAACTATAAAATCACAGAGAGATCATAGAGTAGCACAAGTTATGGCAGATCTTGCCAAATACTTCCACTAATCCTATTTTCATGTGTAACTTTACTGAATTTCCCCTGGTGATAAAGAGGTTTGCAGCAGGTATCTGCATCAAGTTTTCTTATTTGTCAAAAGACAAATGTCCTTCAAAATGGCTTAACCATTTCTGAAATGGTGAGTGGAAAAAGGTGTTTTCTAATGACTACTATTTACAGATGTTCTAGTACCTGTTAATTACAGAGCACAGACTTAACAGCTGATGTGGAGAAGGCTGCAGAATATATTTACTTTTCCATAATTTTGGAACTTTCTGACTATGAAGCTCCTGGATTTACAACCAAACTACTTTTTATATAATTATTTGGTTTGTAATGTTGCCTCCACAGCAATTAAAGCTGCCTCCTATTTTTCATTGTATAAGCCTCTCTTTTAGTTGGAAGTTTCTTGGTCAAGTCTTAACTGTTTGGGTTGAAGCTTTCTCATTTTGCTTTCTGCCTCTGATTAAACAGGTTTGGGAAGCTTTAGTAAAACTGATGTATCTGTATTCAAGAATTGTGTCCAGACAGAAGCTGGAGAGAGGCTGAGGTAGTTTTTGTTTTCAGTGCCACAATTTTTATTTCTTTTTCTTTTGAGGGCTTCACCTTTCCTGAACAAGCCCTCTGGAATTAGAACTGGGACCAAAGATTTGACAAAAGGATAGTCCTGGGATAGAAGAAATACCATTTACTGACTTCCAAAGACTCAGGCAGATTTTGATGAGCTACACCTTTGAAAATCAATTTACATGTGTTCTGAAAGTACTGGCTTCAAAAATATTTATTTCAGTGAACTCAATCTAGAGGTAATGGGTAAGGAAGTGAATATGGTGAACATACAGACAGTATGAGCCACATACTGAATCAGACTCAAATGACAGAGGACATACCTCAAAAATCAAGACACAAGACCACAGAGGCCTAGCAGTCCAAGGCAATAGGGAGGATGGGTAAAGGCAGAGCTGATGCCAGCTCCCTGCTTGATGGGCAGTGCTGCAGCTTCCCACTGGTTTGTGTAGGAGGAAAGTTGGGAATTTCTGACTTAGAGGGCTCAAAGCCCACTAGATGGACATGGAAAAGCAAAAGACAATCAATTTTCTTTCTCTGGGAAAGCTTGCTGAAACCTCTTATAGCCATTTTGTTGCTGATTTTCTGTACCTCTGTTACTAATGAAAATAACCTGGTTACTTTGCCAGTGGGGGTTTTGGAGCCCTCAATGCATGTGTGCTTCTGGTCACCTTAAATGTTGTTGCAGTGTCTGGCTGTTTCTCTCAGGGAACTGGTAAGCAATTCCTTCTGGTTTCTTCAATAATTTTTAGATTATTTCTGAGAGCACCATTTCTCCATGGTGCACAGTGTGAGTGTAGAAACTACAGCAGTTACAAATCGCCTGAGAAAGTCTGAAGAGTGCTCTGGGGTTCATTTGATAAGAGTGGCTGCATTAAGTGAAAGGCTGTTAATTGTGTGGCTGGCTGCCATGTGCAGTTAATCCCCAGCACAAAAGTGTAGCAAAATGTGCTCTATGAGCAGTTCTGATCCAGAAATAACTGTGAAGGAAAGAACAGAAGCTCAGGGCTACCTTTTGGCTCTGTGATTTACACTGCCCACGAGGATATCTTGCAATGTTGGCCATGTATTTTTCAGCTTGTTGCCAATCCTCATGCCATCATTGAACCTGATACTGAGGCTGGGACTTTGTAATTCTATCCAGAATGGCTCATTTCTCCTGGTTCATTTTCCACAGCTCCTGCTTTCATTTTTCTTCAATTAAACTAGAGGGGGAAACCATATAAGTAGAATCAGACTTCACACTTGTTTGTGTTCCCATGTCTGGGAATCCAAAATGTGAATCTTTGTCAATCTTCTGTTAGGGGGAATTTTGCCTGAAATTTTATACCTCCCCTACAGGGACTTGCTCCTTCTTCATCTGCATTAACTGGCCCTTGTAACCCAATCTTTTTGTCCTTCTTAAGAGGATAGATTTTGTACAGTGTCTTCCAAACACACTCCTGCCTATATGGAGTTTTGGGACATTTTAGAACAGGAACAATTCTATAGCTTTATCTCAGATTAGTGCCAACCCGCCAGTCTTGGAATTGCAGTAGTGCAGTACTGTAGGTGAGGGCATGGCTGGTGTCTGAAATGCTTAGTCATTGATTTCTTTTACTTTGGTTTATAAGTTTCTCCTGTGTACAAATCTGATATACTGAGTTGAGAAGCATGCAGATAGTGGAGATAAGTCCACTGCCTCAAATGCCTTGGAAGCTTTCTGTGATTTCTTAGACTGCAGTTTTCCAGGCAGCTGAGTTGATTCACAACAGTCTCCTGACACCAAAAAAGCAAAGGACCTGCACTTTTCCTTCCCCACTTGTCTCCCCCCTGCTCCCACTGGGTGGTCTTCTCCACCCCTTGCAACAGCCCTGGAATTCATGACCTTGCAGAAAGTGGCAGAAAACCCGTCCAGGTTTGTTTGGTTTTGTTGTGTTAATTTTCTGCTGCTGTCACAAATTTAATTTGCTAATGGAGAGGTTTGGTGAAAACCAGAGTTGATCCAAAGAAAACAACAGAAGATTGCCATTTGAATCATGAACAGAGAGAAGGAATGGAAAGGAGGAGGATGGTCTGCTCCTTCTGTATCTTGTGTAATCATAGCTTCAGCAGAGGAATTAAGTGATTCTTGTTGATGCCTGCACAGATCTGGGTATTATTCACGAGTGACAAGCCGTAAGTGTTTTGCATGATGTGCCCATGACCAACTCTGCCTCAGGTAAAGCAACTGTGCATGTCAGGATATTTGTGACAGTGATGTGTACTGAGTTCTACGTGGGTCATTTCAGCTGAGCAGCATTTGCTTTCTGGAGACACTTCAGGGCTTGGTGAGTCGTCAGTCTATCAAGAAGTAGACTGGCTGCAAATGAATCACAGGAGATAATAACCACGACCTGAACAATTCACTTCAAAACCCTTCACTTCAAAAACCTGTCCCTGTTGTTGACTGCTTTGCTGTGCCCTATTTGGGATGTGAATTTACTGCTGAATCAAAAATATTTAAGATAGTTCTCTCCAGTGATAAATCTTCAACACACATTTTGCTTGGTCTCTTCTGAGCAGTAAATTTAGCTTTCACTTTTGCCTGCTTCCTGCTCCAGTTTTTTTTTTTTTTTTTAATTTTAATTATATTTTTGCTCTGGCTTTATTTCATCGTTCAGCTTTGGGTCTACCTTTTTCCAGTAATGTCTGTAGGAACAACTGGCAAAGTCAGCAGCAATGACTCACTTAGCAGGATCAACAGCTTTGCTGAGACATAACAGGTTTGCTTCAATTATTTTCTTAAAGTAGGGCAAAGTTTCCCCCTTTCTGTTTGTTTTTATTCCCTCTATTAAAGTCAAAAACTAATTTAAAGCCATCTTCTCTTCAACAGAGTGTAGGAGGAAAATGACCTGGCATTAGATTTCATGTGACAGGACAAGCAAATGGCTTTCTGAAGTGTTGATTATACCTTAGGCTGTCTTTTAAATGTGTCCTCACAGAGCAGTTTATCCTTAGCTATGTTTATCACTGGGAAGGAAATTTGATAACTGCAGGGAAATAGTGCTGCTGATGTTACCTTTTAGCCATATACTCATTTTTGTTGTCAGTTTGTCCCTTCGTTCTCACGATGCAGGACATCTCCTCCAGCAGCAAACAGTTGTCTCTTTCAGTGGCAGAAAGCTGGTCTTCCTCCAACTTTGTGTACAGAAGGGATAAGGAAATGATTTTGTTTTTACAAGGGCATAACAAGCAGCAGCGATGTATCATGGATACCCAATGGGGTGTTCAAAATTGCTGTCCCCTTCTCTACACAGCATGCAACAGACACTGATCAGGTAAAGCTCTGTGCTATTATTGAGAGGACCCTGTTTTTCGTAATTTTCACAGTGACACAGGGAGACAAAGGCCTTTGCAATGCTGTGAATTGGACCCTGAAACACTCTCCTGCAACCACAGCTGCAGCCTGCATGATTAGTGAATGCATTTAATCAGTGTAAGCAGAATTTCTATAAATATTTGTCAACATATTTTCCAGAATCATCATCATAATTTTTGTCTCTAGCAGCCTTCACAGGCTCTTATCAAAAGCTGGGGACTGTTATGGACAGTCTACAAGCACATGATGGGACTTATCCAGACTTCTGTGAAGTCAGGGGTGTTCTCTCCATTATCTTTGATGGGCTTTGGATCAAATAGTAACATTTCCATTGACTTCAGTGAGGTTTGGATTAAATCCAGTTGCAGGCCATTTTTGTCCTAGAGGGACTGCAGGCTGTTGTAAGCAGAGAAGAAACAACTGGGTATAATGAACAAATGGAGAGAGATGTATGAGGAAGTATAAGTTAGTTCTTTTCATCGTTATCATTATTTTAAGCCTTTTTAAATTTGATTTTAAAATGGAAGATATTAGTAATCTCAATCTCTAAAGCTAGCTGTGTTAACAGTGGATAAAAATTGAAATAGTCCAGTGGAAAAGAGAGAATCTCTTTGGACATCCTGAGACACTTTCTAATTTGTAAAAAATGTTACCATGTTGTTTTTCAAAGAACATGTATCCATGCTAAAAGTGTGTTTGTGGGGATTGGGAAGAAATGGGGGAGAGGTGAAGAGAAAAACTTATTTATACGATTATCTGAGGCCCAACAATCCCTTTTCTGGAAGGACTGAATTGAAGATAACCGGAGAGAGGTGGGACAGAGGAAAGCAGGGAAAGCACAGTTTTCATAGCTGGACTTCAACATCTCATCCTCAAAAAGTTCTTGGAACAGAATCACTAAAGGAATAGTCTTGTTTTGAGTATACTAATTCAGTCTTTTCCTTTCTCATCCTTTACTTCCCCATATTTGATTCTAGACACTCCAAAGATATTTCAAGTACAATTCAAAACAAATAGTAAATCCTGCTCATCCAGATCTGACAGTTTTGAGTGGCTAATGTTAGAAGAGCAGGTTTCTGGAGGAAATCTAGTGCATCTGCCTTGTTTGCTGGGCTTTGTAACCAAAGCAGGCCAGATGCTGGTCACACTGTAGTATAAATGTACCTAAAACTGGTGCATTCAGTCATCCCATGACAAAATAACCCTGAGGAGAGTGATTGCAAAGAAACTGGGTACCAGAATATTGCAAAATTTTTTTTTCTTGCCTCTTTCTATAGGAGTATGGAAATCAGGAGGATGAGAAAGAACCAGTCTCACCTTGAAGTATCAGTACCTGTAGTTCTAAGGAGCATGTCTAAGACTAGTGGGCTCCTGTTGGTGTTTTTGTTGTTAATCTCTGTGTGTGTGTGGTGGAGGGGGGGGGGGGGTTATGCAGTGTTTCATTTTCAAAGGAACTTCAGCAATTATTTTTACAGTAATGGGAAAAAAATTAACATCAGCAATTGAACCCACATCCTAATATAGCATGTGAATTTATGCATGAAGAAGAAATGAATTGTTTTGCTAGTGAAATGGTTTTAAGGTGCCTGGGGATTATTATGTCACATAGTGAGATGATAAACAATTTTAAGGAAATTAATTCTGAAGTCCTTATATGGGTTATGCTCCCATTGCCTGAGGGGCACTCTGTTGGAAATTAAGTCTTTGACACGGTTTAGCTGCATGTATTTTCTACTTTGCTCACATTTGGGATTTGTTTGTTTGTTTGGGGTTTTTTTGGGTTTTGGGGGGGGGGGGGTTTGTGTTTTTAAAAATTTTTTTATTTTTTTTTTTTAATTGTTGCTGTTTCCTTTTAGTGAGCAGAGGTAATTAGCTAACAATTTATTTTCCACTCTCATCCTTTATTAAAAATTTGTCTCTTGGGAGCCATAAGATTTTGAAGGATAACTGCCAGTCAAGGCTATCCATTGTTATTTCTTGCACTTTGAATATGTTAACATCCTATTATTCAGTTCTTTGCTCTGTATCTTGGTGATTGTTCTATTCTTGTTATTTGCAATGGTATTTTCTTGGCCATGCAGAAGTACATCTTAGGAGATTATTTGAACACTTTAGCACTTGTTAATCTGAAACTCTGATTTCATCAATAATCATAAAGAAAAAAGAATTATTTAACGTTGCTGGGAATGTGCTATTCATGGATCCTGATAGTTCTGTTGTAACAATCACTTCACTGAGGGGAAAAAAAAGGCCCTGAAATTGTGGCCTTCTGCTAGGCTTTTTATTTCCTTTGTCAGGAGATGTGAAGGCCCAGTGAAACAACCAATACTATACCTTCAGCTTGTGGCTGTATCTTGTTGGGGCACGTGTGTCCACTAATGGTTTTGCTGTCTGAAATGAAATGTTTATCGTTTCTCATTGGAAATATCCTTCCATATCATTATGGAAGATCTTTTCATTCCAGTGTTCTGTTTTGTTAGCCCGCAGTAACACTATTAAACACATGATTCATTGTATCGGCAAAGCCAGACTTGCCCAGAAGAGTAGTGGAAAATGAAAACATTCAAGAAAATTGTTCCAAAGTCTGCTGGAGATGCAAAGTCTTCTTTATGTTGGAAAAATGTAGAAAATGCATACAGTCTGGTTACATTTGGGTTGATATTATGATACAGAAATGACTGTCTAAGAGAAGGCAGGCATTTTTCACTAGGCATCCAGCAGAAATAAAAAGACTGGCGTAAGAAAGCACTAGGAACTCCTAAGATAAGTCAGGTCTTCCAAAGGGATACTTATTTAGGATGCTGCCAGAGGGGTAAAAATACTGGAAAAGGAGTTCTTGTGTTGAAAGTATTCCCAGGTCTCTTCTTATGAGCGCTTTAGAACAATCATTAAGAGCATATTGTAGATCTAATAATTCTAATGGAGTTGGTAGTTTAGCGGCATACTAATATTTATCTTCATCTGACCTAAACAGCCATGCAACATATGAGGGAGAAGAATAATCTGTGAGCTGTGTTGGACTAAGTAAACCCCATGGAAGAAAAGCTGGTAATGGAGTAGAGCAAGAGAGGATTAAGAGGGGAGACCACTTTCTCTCAGAGTGGGCTTCTGCAGGGAGTGACACTGGATCAGTTGAAACTATGAATTTTTGTCATGAAATACATTCTCCCTTTCTCATAACTTACACATGAACTGTTCCAACTCAGGCAGACTCAGTGATATGTAAAGAAGAGAGAAATACTTGCTATTTAAAAATAAGAGACTGACAAATAAAAGCAGCAAGCACATCACCAGCACAAACACCTCAGTGTAGGGCATGACCAAAGCACTGCCTGAATGCAACAGAAGTGTTCCATGTCTCTATCTGAAGCACCTTTGTGATGAGCCAAAAACTAGGCTTGAATCCCTGATAGCAGGCTTGTCATACATACTACCAGGACAGGTTCCTTGCTTTTAGAACAGAGTGAATAATTTACAGCATTGACTGGGATAACATTTAGCAGTTTCTAACTTTGTCTGAAATTTGCTTGAGCTGCTTGGCTTCCTGTGAAAATATTCAGCTGCTTTTTTTGTGGCAGTCATCTCAGAGGAGGTGGGATCCCAGAAGGAAACTGCTCTCAACTCCAACTGTTTTCACGGGATGATGACAGGGCTCATCTGCATCCTTTCTAGATGCCATCATGTTAAGTAGCTGACTTTTACTGCACAGCAAAACTAAACTTGGCAAACCTGTGAGAGTTTTGGCTTCCGGTGCTATCTCTCTTATCCTTCAGGTGCCTTTAATTATCATACTAATAAGTTATTTTAAAAATAGCTTTAAGAAGACATGTAATTTGTAAAAGAGGGTTGTTACTGTACCAGACAGTACAAATCACCAGTGTGAAGAACAAAATGTGATATTTATGCGAACTCTGATTTTAATTTGTAGATATGCAAACTCTTTCAAACATGAAACAACAAAAGGTGGGTTTAGAAACCAGATTTCTTCTGTAGAATTCATATCAATATAATTTCATTTTCTGGGAATTGTTGTAAACAATTTCTGTCTCTCTTATATGCACAACAGTAAAAGGTTAACCCTGGCATTTATAAGCCCACCCTTATTTCTGTTGCAGCTCTTTACAGATTGTTTTGGAACCATTTTATTTTTAATTCTGTGCAGAAGGTTGCAGAGAGGAGATGTAACTTTTGGTATTTTTTTCCCTGTTCCTTTCTTCTATTAAGAAAATAGCAAAATTATTCAGACTGGATGCATTTGCTCTTGAGTTCATAAAAACATGCTGACATTTTTTGTACCTTTGCAGCATAGAGAAAATGATAACTTATCCCTAAACATTGCCATCTTTTTAGTGGTCTTCTCCAAGAAGTGTACCTTGCTTCCTATTGTACCTCTCTTCCTTGCTTCTTATTTCCCCCTTTCTCTCTTGCTGTGGTTCATTTTTTTGTGAGCTCCTTCAATGCAAAGCTTTCACATCACCAAGCAGAGACCCTTACGTTTTCTCAGAGCGATTTCTGTCCCTCTTGGCAGATCAAAAGCCCGGGCCCCAGGGGGCTGTGCCATTCAGGATGACCTGCCAAGTTGCCCTGCTGCCCCCAGGTACCACAGCTGCAGGTACCTCTGCTCTGGTAGCTGCAGCAAGCCTGTGTTTGTGCCAGGAGAAGGCATGGTGAATTTTCTGTGAAACCACCATGGGAATGTAGGAGTGCCAGCATGACAACACAGGGGCACTTGGGAAGGCCACTATTTGGTCCCTGGGGATCTTGTTAATCACTGCTTGGTGCAAACCCCATAATAAGAAACAAAATTCTGTACTTTCTAAGCCATCCTTCGCTCAACATGATGGTTATTCTTTCTCTTTGCTTGCACTCAGAAATTAATACTTGTTTTTAATCCAAGAGAAATTGAGTCATGGGAAATATTTTGTTCTCTATAAATACATTTCTTTGCTATATATCATGGTGATCTCTAACCTCTATTCTTGGCCCTTCATGCATATATGAAGTACATTGCTCTGTACACTGAACAAAGGAGAGTTCTGTATGAACAGTGGATGCTGAGAGTATTTCAGCTGCACTGATATCAGTTCCCTGCTTTAAAAGAGCCACTGTTTAAATAGCCGTGCTTATAAACAGTAGTGAGCCTCTTGAGGTTAATTCATACAGAAAAAATTTATTCATTTCAATATTGTCAATTTAGTTAGAAAAATATGTCAAATTCAATTCTCTACCTCATCTTTAACTTTTTTCCACCTGCAAGTCAAATTAGGGGAACAATGGAAGGAAGGAAGGAAGAAAGGAAGATATTTTTACACAGTTAATGAAGCAGACCCAGTCTGGAAATAATGAAGAACTATTTCTTCATATTAAAGCTAATTGTATTGTGATACAATCTTCCTAAGGCAGCAATGCAGCTGAATCATCACTGATGCTCTTCACTGCTTACAGATTTTGAAGAGGAAACAGTCCTGCATTATTACTGATTTGGAGCAAATGACTAATCAAATCTTTTTCACTTCTAAATTTGGTGAAAATCATTATGATACCCTAAATGGACACAAAAGCTATACATATATTTGCTGGATATTCTCAAAACATATCTCTTCTACCTCATTGCTAATCAGTAGCTTTCACAACACATTAAGAATGAATAGAGAAATGCTGTAGTCCTTTTGGGTAAGCATATTCTTTAATGAAGTCTAAAAGAACATGATCTTTATCCAACAGTTGTACCCACCCTTTTCTCGAGTTCTTCATACTTTGCTTTGTCCCATTTTAGCTGAAATAGTTGTTGCCGTATGGTAGAATTGACAGGTAGGCTTGATGCATCTCTGCAAAATAAAGCATCTCTGAAACTGGGCTCTTTAAAAAAAAAAAAAAAAAAGTGTGAGTAACACCAATCTGAGTCCTTTCTAAAGCAAAGCCCTGGAGACTTGTGGTATGCTTGTAGCCAGTCACGTGGGGGTTGTCATGGCATCACTGCTCAGAAAAGGAATGAATAGCTGGTGGTAGCATTTCAAACAATACATTTAACGAATAGAAAACAAGAACTGAATGTTATAGCAAAGAGTATTTCATTCATACATCAAATAGATTACCAGTTATACTTCACAAACCAGCTCTACTTCTCACTGGTGAAGGAAAGACAGTGGTGTAAGCCATTAGTAAGATCCATGGCAGGGGGGTTAGAACCAGGCAATCTTTAAGGTCCCTTCCAACACAAACCAATCTATGATTCTACGAATAATTCATACAAATATGTAAAGAACTGCACAATAGGCTATATTTACTGAGTCTTGAATTGCATGGCACACCTCAGTAATGCTCTGAATAAACCCACACGGTGGTCTTTTGCTCTGCAATACATTTTTTAAAATATTTACTTCACTGATTAAAACTGCGCTTTTCAAAAGCCAGGGCAAATGTGTTAATACTGAAATAGTTCTGGGGTTTAGTAGACTTTTCACCTTTCTGAAAATGTGACAAAAAAGACACAACAGACTTCCAAAAGCCATTTACCAAGATGACTACTGGTTCTCATCCACCTTTACTTTCATTCTTCTTAGGCAATATTTGGCAGAAAGGTGAAGATGGCAAAGATGTTTCCTCAGGCCCTCTCAAAAATAGGAAAGGTTTTTCTGTTCATTCAAGATCAGCTTGATCTCCTCCACTGATGACTTTGAGCTGACACAGATCATTTGAGGTTTCTGTCCTCATGGTATGGAGCACCCTGAAGCTGGGTCTGGCAGACTGCTAAAGAAGTTTGCTTTTGGTTCATGCATTTGCTTTGTAAGGTCCTTAGTTCCTAAGGAGAAGACTTGAATTACAACTTGCAGCTGCTGTGAGTCTTTTAAAACAGGCAGATTAATGGACATTATATAGGAGTACTGAGAAGCAGGGAGAGAACCTTTGGCAGATAGTACCAAAATTCACTAAGGAGAATTGGTCTGTTCAAGGATGAACCAGGGGATATCCCTTTTTACTACAAGGCAGTTTGTGCAGGTGTATCTTACACAGTGTTTCATGTGGATGCAGCAACACATCTATCACACAACTACCCAACACAGAATCTCATGGCCAGTGCTCTTTTTAATATGTATCTTGATTATCTTTTTCATGTCAGTGGTTGAAGTAAGGTTGATTATAGGCATTAGTGATTTTTATTACACTTGGTGCGAAATGGAGCTTAAACAGCAGAATCAGACATATAATTAAAATCTTGATACCTACTAATTTTGAGCTGTAAGGCAAATACTCTTATTTTCAGACAAATGATGGACGGAAATGAAGAGTGGTTTTTTCCTCAGTGTTTGTGTTCTTAATTTCTTGTTAATATAAAAGAAAGATGTGGAGCATGTCAGTCAAAATAATAAAGAGTACAGAATTTAAGTGCATTTTTTTCAAATACCTATTTAAAATTGAACTGGGCACATAACAAAATTATATTTTGCTCTTGAACAAATAAAAGAGCCTTGGTCTTTTAAATGCTATATGTTTAATGATCTGTTATGGACTGATCTGAAGGACATCATTATCTTTTTGCTGATTTTGATGAAGCCCTTAAAATATAAGAAAAACATATACTCTTATATTGATGGAAACATGGCCCAATAAGAAATGAAATCACCTGGCACAGGTTCCCAACTGCTTCTCAATTAAATTCTGTGAAGTGGCTTTAAACTTCCTCCTTGGCTGCCTGTTCTCTTTCTACCCTCAGAAACTGTGCATGTATGCATTCTAAACTAGGTTCTGGGGGAAATTGGTATTGCTGGGTTTTGTTTTATTTTGACGTAAGGAAAGAAAAACTCAGCAGTTTCAATGGTTGTCTTCATGTTGAGCTACCCAAGGTCCAGCAGGTCCTTTCTATCAGAAGATGGTGAAGGAAGACAGGGACAATAGGTCCTACCTCTAGTTCTAATTTCACTTCTAAACTTAGAGCTACAGCACGAAATTCTTTAGAATGGTGCTTCACTGCTTAGTCAAAGCAGTCTTCTGAAGCATCCTTAAAAAGCTGCAGACTGGACTTGCATGTAATTTCTTAATAGCAAAAGGTACTTGCTAAAGAACAGATGAGAAATGAGTAGATAATGAATGTAAGAATACTTTTATTTTTGCAAAAAATGTGGTTTTTTACTATGTATTAAGACAAATACGTGTAGCTTTCACACACAGCAGAGAGGATTGTGTTTTCTGCAGCATAAGAGCAAGGTAGTCAATACCAGACTACTTTGTTAACCTGTTAATCTTGGAGTGTGCTCAGTTTCTCATTGGAGATCTCAGCACCCTATGGCTCTCATAGGTTTCTGGGTTTGTTTTTTTATCTCACTTTTGTTTTAGTCTGATTTTTAAGCAAACTTCTTCATAAAATATATAGGGCTGTAAGTTCTGCAGGTGGTATTGCTGGTAGGAATTTGATTCTTGAGTTACTTCCCACTACGTTGCAAATCAGTGAGTTGCTGCCCTTTCCTCTCCCACCCCCTTTGCCAGCAGAAGAGCTTGGGCTGATTCAGGAGCTGCTAGCTACAGCAACTGCTCCTGTTTACTGCCCAATTACAGAATAAGTTAAAAAAATGCTTCTACCATTGCACACTGCATAGAGAGTGTATGTTTGGAGGTACTGTTGCTCACCATGACCAGAAGCGCCTTTTTCGTGTTTTTCATTTGCTGTGAACTTGGTATATTTTACTAAGAAAATGCAAGATGGTGAATGTACATTTTCTAAGGCTTAAAAGGTTTTCTGTATTTATGAAGAAGAAAATATGTCCTGGGTTTTTTTTGTTGACAGCTTTCCTGACTATTTTAAATTTGTGGCAATTTCTTACTTTATTCTATGAAGTGTTGTATACTGACTGACTTTGAACATATGCACAGACTGAACCACAGGGTGGGAGCCACTTGTGGGTGTGTTTGAGGATCAAGCCCAGTCTGCCTTCATTCGTTGCCTGTCCCTGTTGGATGTGCATTTCAAGATGCTGAGAGGAGCCAAATTATTGATTGGTCAGTTCAGCATGTTACATGATAGAACCCCGTGCTGTGACTCTGACCCTGCAAGCACACCCCCTTATCAGATAACTCATGAGCAAACGACCCGACTCAGTAGTTGAAGCGTCCATCTGTACTCAGGGGGATAAAAAAAGCAGCTGGAAGCTGTGCTGGGATGAGTGGGATGTGCTCTGTCTGTGCATGCAGCATACCCAGGGGCTTCCATCTAGGAGCTGCCTGCAGTCACGCCAAGGGTGCCCTCGTGCACGGGTGTGAGCAAAGCCTCCCCGGCGTGGCACAAGTGCTTGTGGTGCTGAGTGGTGCACAGGGAGGGGACGTGAGGGCTACGGCCCCCACTGCAGTACAAAAGCAGATTGAGCAGATGCTTCCTTTAGACTTGACCCCTTCTGGAAGTTTTGAGCAAAAATTAATTTTTGGCTGGGGAAAAAAAAGAGGTTGTTTCCCACTTATTGTCTGAGAAATTGAGAGAAGGGAAAGGGGATGGGAAGAGAGGAAGAGGAAGGGAAAAGCACTTCTATAATCACACAGAGTTCTGTTTAGCTATACATATTTATATCTACTTACACAATTTAAAATCTTTTGGACTATGTTTACTAAAACACACAATTTCCTTGATCTCCAGAAAATATGCCAAGAAGACTATCAGTGACAGCTAATGTTCCTGAGTGGTGTTAACGTGGGAGAAGGACACAGAGGGAGAGGACAGGGCAGGACACAACTGTTGAACAATTGACTGAGCTCCTGCACTGATGTCTGCTTGCTTGTGCAGCAGTCCTTAGCTTTCTGGGGAAGGCTGGTCTCCCTGCTTGGAGAATGATACAGAGTAGTTACACAGAGATAGGGCCAGAGCCCTGTCCCCCACCTTTGCCTGAGGACGGGGACACTTTCTGGGTGATAACCTCCCTGTCCTGGTGTTGGCCATGGAGAAGGCACCTGGGTGGAGTAGGCTCTTGCTGCTGAACAGCTGGTCTGTAGCAAGAGGCCAGCATATCTGGGGACAGAGGGCTGGGTGAATTTTCCTGGCAGCTCCATATGCTCCCAAATGAGGGCTTGTGTTCAGCCATATGCCCCCCTGGGTACAAATGTCACTGCAGCAATGGCTGCAGCGAAGGTGTCAGACTTCTGTGTGTGCAGGCTGGAGGGTGTTGCTGCTTCTTTGGCTGGCAGGTTTTTTACTTCTGGATATTTTCTTTATATCAGACCCTTGCCAAGCTTTACAGGAGTAAATCAGCCAAATTGTCTGCATGAGGCATTGCTACATTTGTGGCTGGAATGAGGGCCACTTGCCAGTGCAGGCAAGGACCATGTTGTTGTAAGAGAGGTGTCAGCCTCCTAAGAGCAGCGCAGAGGAGGAAACTTGGGGGCCTGAAGCACAGCGACCTCCTAAGAACAGACAAAGCAGGGTGAAGCAACAAAGGCTTTCGACTGAAAGCAAATGCTGGCAGAAATATTGTTCTGGGTGCATGGCCTGTGGCCAGTGTTCCTGGAGGGAATGCTGTACACTGCAGTGGGACATGGTGCTCCTGCAGGCCTGGCCCTTCCCCTGCTCAGGAGGCATGTGGTAGTACATGTCCATGTTAATTCTTGCTAATGTGTGGCTCAATGTTTTAGATTTTTTTTAATACTGCTTTCATATTAATTCTTACTGCTATAAACAGCTGATTGCTTTATAATGGCTAAAAAAAGTTAGTGGAGAAAATGAGGAATTAATTAGAATTTTATTAGGTCCTGGGATGTGTATTCTTGTTTCTTTTTCCACTCCATCCCAAGGACCTGGATAACCTTCAAAAATAACTTCATTTTTTATTCTCTTTCTTTGTTTTTTTTTAATTCTCCATTTTCCCTTTTCATTCTCCTTTTTGACCTCAGAAATAATTGAAAGGTACACAGAGAAAGGCACTGTTTCCCTGAATGCAAAAACCATCTAAATACTAACTCTGGGCTGATGTTCTAAACCTGTTGGGCATGCAAAAATTGGTTACCTAAGGCCTGTGTTTGATTTTGTTTTGAAAAAAAAAGGTCTGAATCTCTAATACAGTGGCACCTGTCTCATTCTCCCTGCTGCCTTGGGGAGACCTGCCAATTGCAAAATCACACCAATTCAATTAGTGCTGTCCTCAGCCAGTGGGACACCATAAGGCAGCCTCCTGACAAGAACTGCTAGTCTTACCTGTGTGTCCTGCTGGTGCTCTGCACAAGGGAGACAGGAAGGCCAGTCCTGCAGTGCTGCCTTTGGATTTACCCTCTGGCTTTCTTGCATTACTCACTCTGCACAGAGGATGCAAGTTACAAGGTTCTGGCTCTCTGACGAATACCACATACAATCACTGTTCCTTTTTTTTTCAGTGAGAGCAGATGTCTTGAATGGGCAGGTTTTGTTGTCTTTGAGGGTTTTATGGGCCACTATAAAGCCAGAGTGGTCAATCTCTTTGAATAAGGCTTGAAGACAATGTGAGGATGGTGCAGGGGGACCTGCAATCATGCCATTTCCAGCAGAGTGGCAAGCCAGCTATGCCAGCCTGAGATGGGATTAACTGCATGCATTAGTTTAAGACTCTATATCTTGCCTTCTGGTCAGACACAGGCAGATGATGTTATTCTCAATAGCAAATTAATTTCTGTTTGTTTAAACAAAGTCATGTTAAGGCTTCTCTGTGGATGCTCACAAATATCCCTCTTTGGCAAATCAAACTTTCCCAGTGGGTGCAGGAGGAATAAGCTCCTGGGTACAAGGAATATAGTTTTTGGTCTTTGACATTTCTGCTTGTTCCATGAGTGACCAGACCTTCCATCTGTGGAACTTAGTTGCATTATCACAGCTATTTCCAGCAGGTGGCAGATGATAATCATGCTAGTAACCCAATCTGGGTACAAATGATGTGTTTTCCAGGCTGTTTATTCAGATATTGACTTAAATCTACACATTATCTAGTGACTGTAAATGTTTCAGAAAGCAAAAAACTAAGATTGCATAATTGGAGCCCATTAGAAGTTACCCATGATAATATGTAATTAAATACTTGGGTGTTGAGTGTGGTATAATTTTTATTTTTAAATTCAGCCTTGATTTTTTTAATCTCCCAGATCAGAGAAATTGCTTCTATTCCAAAAACATCCAAATAGCCATCTGGCTAACTGTGTTTCATGTTATAAGATTATCTTTGCTCACCAACTGTGGTGGGATAGAGCTCCTCCATGTAGTCATGCCTGGATAATTAACTGATGCTTCGAAGAATTATGTGTTAAAATATAGTAACAAATGGTGCTATATTGCCTTTCCTATGTAGCTTCTCACTGGCAGAGTTGCTCTGCCTGAGTGGTACTACTGACTGAAGGAGGTTTTTTTCAGGTTAGCAGTCCTTAATGAGGACCAGATTTTGCTCCTTTTGCTCTTGTTAGTAGTCACTCACACACATGAGTAATCCCAGCGTGTTCAATGGGAGCTATTCAGCACACAGAGAGAGGGTGGCATTTGCAAGTTGACCTTCCAGCGTTGGCTTCAATGGGGTATTTGAGCAAATGGAAGACCACAGGAGCTGACCCACACTAAACGCGTGACTACATGGAAAACTCTGTTCAAGGTTTACAGCAGCATGTGGGATAGCTCTGTGCCCCTGCTTGTGGGTGAGTGATGCAAAGCTTCACAAAGTCAATGTAAACTTCATAGCATCTGTCTTACAGGTCTTGCTTATAGCACAAAACTGGAACACATCTCGGAGGCAGAGAAGTGTTTGTTTTATATGTGTTTTGGGGTGAATGTTCATAATATAATCGCTCTGGCTTTCTTCTGGGTGCCTACAAAATCCCCTGGGGTGGATAAGAGTGAGAAGGTGGGATGAAAGCTCTCCTTGCAGTCCCCTCAAAAGAGATACCACTGGTGCTGCCAAACTGAGGGGGCTTGAAATTTTGCCTTGGAGGTGGAGAGTAAGGATGGAGTCCTATTTTGTCAAATGAATTCTCATAAAGAACAGAGAAGACTGCAGATGAGCTGACGACTTAAAAGCAAAAGAGATATAAAAATGATGATTATGGCTGCCAATATGCAATGGCTCATGAAATATGGTTGTTTATATGCCTGTTTGCATAACCATATATTTATTGTAAACAGAAATATTCAGTATTTTTAAAACACTAGAAAGTCCTACTGCTGTTCACTTTTTCTTTCTCAATATTATTTGCTGTTTTCACCTGGCAGTTTCACAGAAGGTTAATGTGGAAGATATGAGAATAGATGAATACCTTTTAAACTGCAGGAAAATTCACCATATTTCATTCATGTACATAATCACTGGGGTTTTTAGTGTTTTGGTTTTATTTTTGTTTTTCTGTAATAACTTATTGCAGTTTTATTACATTATAATCTTTCATGGAAGGATAAAGGGATTTGTTCCTTCATAGGAAAGCAAAGTTTATAGGCTCAAGTAAAGCAGATATGGCCCAGAACACAATGCTTTTGCAAGTTTAACCAGAAAGTATTTCATGTTGGTAAACTTCATTGGAATCCTGAATGTTATGTGCTTGCTGCTGAAATGACTTGGATTTTAACATAGATATATATTTTAGGAGACAGCTAGACTGACAGATTTTTAGAAGTGATGAACAATAATTAAAAGAGCAAAAAAAGAAAAAGTTAAAAAGCCTATACCATGAAAGTTAGCTGTATTGTCTTGGCTATTGTAACAACCAGTTCTTACTGGCCTCTTTTTCCTGTAATTAAAGCCATTTTTCTTTTCCCCCTTCTGGCCTCTTCCTGGCCCCATGTTCCAGCAACAAGCAGCAAAAATGTTGGATTTTTTGAAAAGGTAACTAGTAAGAAAAACAGGTAGACATGCTCTACTTCCTGTACTCAGGGGTCACAGGGGAGATCTTTGCTTTTTTTAAGTGCAGTAGCTGCAATGCAATCCCCAGTTTTCCTGATTCTGTTGCATAGATCTATTTTTATCCAGTGTGTGAGTGTACCATACATGCATATGTATTGGTACATACACAGGGTTCAGTAACAGCCACTTCAGTAGTGTCTGCTCTTTCCCACGTTTCTCCTTCAATTAAACTTTGCCACTTCTGTATTATTGTGAAATCTGTGCTTCCTTGTCACTGTTGCTGACATTTTGCTAATTAGAGGATTCTTCTTGTTGTCATTCTCTTTCTTTTCTTCTTTTATATAATGTAATGGCCAGAGTGTTTTTCTACCAGACTAATCATACAAGCAATTTCACTACTGTTTTGTCATTCCTCTGTAGCTACATCAGATGTGAACTCTTAGCCTGGGGAGACACAGGTAATCACAGACTCAGTCTTAATTTCCTACTTGCATAGTATATTTCTGCCATATCTCACTATGCATAGAGACTGAAGGAAGGACTGCAGCCTTTTCCTGACCAGTTGGTTGGTTCTAGGACTTCAGGAGCAAAAATACCCAGCTACTTTTACTATCTTCTTGTGAGAGGTATCACTACAAGATCTGAATTTACCACGCAGACAGGGAATAGGATGCAGAGGTTCTAACAAAGACTTCTTTGCTTCTCCACTCACTTTACCAGGGATAAATGTTTATTGGGTCACCCTAGTCAGCATAGTTGTCGTATCACACATCATCTCTACATGGATAGTAGCTACCTTTAGGCCTGGTACAGATATTATTAGTTAAAACTGTCTATGTCTTCCTAGAATTCAATTACAATATCTCAGTCATCAGATCATAGTCTTGCTTTTTATAACAGTGATATTTCCTTAGATTTGTCTTAAATATGTTGTTCCTTCACATAAATATAGGTAGCAGCTTTGTGCTACCCTGGGGATAGAAGGTTCATATTTTGTTAGTTTCTTGCATAATGCAAAAGGAGATTAGAGAGCTTCTTATATTCTGTTTCCTCCCAAGAGAAAGCTATCATGTAGATCAAGAGAGGAAACGATTTCCTTGCTTGGCACAAATGAGTCACAGAAAATGACCTTCTTTGTAGTCTAATTTAGATTCAAGAATCCTCTGAAGAGCTGATAATATAAACCCATATGGCTTGGATGAAGAAAGTTGGGATAGACATTGTCACTAACAGACTCACCCACATCTTAAAAAGCAGTATTTCACTTTGCCTAGATTTTTTTGATCAGACTGCTGCAGCTGCACACCTCATGTTGCCTGCACATGTTATGTGTAATATGCACATACATATGTGATGCTGCTGCTGAAGTTTCATTTCAGCAATGGAGAAATTGAAAAAGCAGCAGACACTCTTTGGCTGTTTTTTATACTGTGTTTAACATCTTTAAAAATACATATTCATGTGAATTTTGAAACAGTGCTTGCATTTACATTGTTGCACTGTATAACATTTGGAGACAAGTTTATTACAGAGGAAGCAAAAAGCTTTCAGCTGTATGTCAAGAAAACAAGATCCGACAGAAAATAAACTAGCACACTGATACACAAAAGCACTGAAAAAGAGCTTCAGCAGAAAAGATCTGGTGGGAAACCAGAAGTGTAGCTGGACAGCACAGAGAGCTGCAAGCAACCATTTGTAGATTTTCATGTGAGGAATATTAATTTATTCCATGGCAAAAAGTCTAAGAAGGTGCCAGCTTTTTCCCCTATCTTCTCTTGCTATACACTGTTTTTTTATTTACTAATGTTTGTGTGTTTTGATGTTTTTAAATGTTGGTCTGTTCCAATTGTTGCTAATTGATTCTATAGGCATCTTGGTAGTTTCTGTTATGCTTAAGTGTGGAAGCTGGTCATGCTTCACTACATTTCACAGGAAAGGCTGGGTTTATGGTTAAATTTTGCCATAGTTTTCCTAGGCATATCGGTGCTCTTGGCAAAGCTAGGCCATCCTGAAAAATAGCCTGGAAGTGTGGCCACGGGCAGGTGTGCATTCCTAAAGCTGCCCAGCATGCCACTGGGCCCTAACCACCCCTTTGGATGGAGATGCTTTCTGATCAGGTTGCTCATGATTGTGGGTAAAGAATTTCCAAATGTCTTGGCTTATGGGCCTCTTGTTTTTCACAAAATACAAATGAGAATCATGACAGTGTAGGTTTTTTTTTTTACCCAACAAATGTGTTACACCACACACCCTTGTGAGACCAGCATTAGCACAGGGACAGGTTGCAAGCAACACCTGAGGTTAGGGTGTGGGAGAAAACCAGCACCTTAGATTACCAGGTGAATTTATGCTGGGTCAAATGACACTAGATTTAAGGTGGTGGGCTTTGACTGCAAATTTGGGTGCACATAAAGGGGTGGAGATTTTATGTATAGCTTGATTTTTGTGAACATACAATGACTATATTGTAGGTAGATATATTCTTTCATTTCCTGGGCATAAAGGATATAGATAGAAAAACCATGACTATCTGAAAAGAACACAATGGCAAAATGGGAAGGATAGTCTGTTCAGTATCTGCTGAGCAAGTGCTGGGAAGATAATTGAAAAATTGACTTTTTAAAAATTACTATTTTGGGGTCAACTTTCTGCAGATAAGAAAAGCTTCCAATAGGGAAATGAGGCCAGCTGAAGTCCTTTAGTAGCAAACACAGAAGTAAAATATTTTAATCAAGATGTCCCTAATATTTAGAGCATGGAAGCAGGTTTCTCCCTGATGCTGTTGACGTAGATTTATAAAGATCCTAATCACAGGATACATTTACTTTTGCTAATAGCTAAACATTATCCACTTGCTTATAGCTGTAATTCTTTGTTTGTGCCTGTGTACAGCATTGTTTGTAACAGTTGCTTGTCATTTTTCTTCAGTGAGATGGCCCAGTGGGCTTTTATTTATTTTGTACCAATATGTTCAAGGAATGTGCATGTGTGGTGAAGGAGCAAAAGCAACAGACTTTGTCTATTCCTTTTTATATTTGGGCATGTACAGAGTGTTAAAACAGACATGTATACCCCAAAATTGTTTGTTTGTCACATCCAGCATCTGAGAGGCAACATTGGGTTAGCTAGTCTGAGACAATGTGCTTCTTAAAATGTGAGCTCTCTGATCAGCATTCTTGTAATTTCTGTTCAGACTGCTGCTTGTCTTGCCTCTTGTCCAGCTGGAAGGTGAGACAAAAATAGGGGAATCAGAAGTATTGTGACAATTGAAATTTGGATTATGGTGCAGAAAATGCTAAAGGTTATTAGGGAGGGAGCACTGAAGGTATCATGGGGGATGTGAAGGACCAGGGGCAGAGGAGCTGAAGTGTTGCTGGGAGTGAGCTGAGAGCATTATAAAAGAAAAGATGGCACATGGTGGAACGGATGTAATGAGGTTACAAAGGACATTGGGCATTTTACAGTGAGGAAGAAGGAATTACGGCATGGATGTTGGTAAATGGAAGCCTGTACTTTGTAAAATCTCTTTTAGAGTCCTGTGCTGTAAAAGTATTTTTATCAAATTACATATGTCACTTGGCTATGCAGACAAGGAAGACACAGTATGTCAGGCAGCTCCTTAAGATAACTCACTGCTTCCTTTTTTGGCTGTGAGCCTGCCAATTTCCTTCAGTTAGGCCCATACCTGTGTGGGAAAACTCAGATGCCTCAGGCTTTCCTGCAAGCTGATTTCCTCTGCTATTGTAGCTTCTTCCCAACTTTTCATTTGCTCTTCTATATTTCAATATCTCACTTTTTTTTTTTTGTAATAAAGGGCATTTATTATATGTTGTACATTCCATTATTCAAGCAATGATGGATTGCTCAACTGTTTTCATCAGGCTTGCATGCACCTCTTTGGTACAGACTTCATACTGCGGGTCACTGATTTGCCTTCTGATTTCTTGCTATCCTTCATTACTAGCTTTTTCATATACGTATAGATTGTCCTCAGTGAGTTTGCCTTTCCCTCACTCACAAATTAGAGCTAGAAGAGGAAAGTATTAATTTTATTATTTTTTGTTTGCAGGCTTGAGAAAGGGCATTTTGTTGTGCTTATCAGACATGTTGGGCTGCGACGTGCCTGGGCTGTTCTGCATAGGGATGTTCCAAGCCTCTTTAGGGGGATCGTGACTGCACCAAAGGTAATTTGATTTTTTAATTTTTGAAATAATGTAATCTGTAGACCTCCAGCGAACCTTGTGGTTTGCTTTTGCCAGACCTTTAGGGAAGGCATATTTCAATTACTGACTTTACAAGACCCAAAGTTTGGAACTGAACACTGACACAGGTCCTATTTCTTGCTGTTTAATGTGTAATCATGCAAGTCTGAAATCTGAATTCCCTGCTCTCCCTGTGCAATCAGGTAGAGCCAGCTTTGCCGCTGATCAAATGAGGCCAGGAGACAGACTGGCCTGCTCCCAGCGCCCAAACGGGTTTGTTTATTTAATACGAGACTTCTTTTCCTCACTAATGAATGGCTTTCAACCTGGGGCATCGCTAGAGCCCTCTCTTTATGGCTGTGTGGGAAAGAGGACTTGCACATCCCTCCCTCTCCCTCCCTCTCTCTCTCTCTCTCTCTCTCTCGCCATGACGCCAACGGCTGCTCCCGGCGGCTGGTCCAGGCCGGCACTGGAGCGGGGCCACGGAGTTAGTCAGCCCTCGCCCGGCCCGCGCTGCCCGCTGGGGGTCCCGGCCGGGCGCGGTGCGGCGGCTCCGGGAGCGGC